>JAURVB010000554.1:0-70799 GCA_033002965.1 Piper betle | reverse complement strand
ATGTCTTTTGGATATACAGGACATGTCAAAAAGTGATAAACTTTTCAACTTTGTGTCCGGATTGCAACCTTGGGCACAGGTGGAGTTCAAGAGGCAAAAGGTGCAGGACTTGCAAACGGCATTAGGTGCAGCCAATGCCCTAGTAGACTTGAAGACTGCTGCTGGTCTTGGTAGAGGTGACCGAGTTCCCAAGGAAGGCAAGATGGTGGGGAGTGATAGGAAGTCATTCAAGCCGAGACCAAAGGAGAAGAAGAGAGTTTTTCCTAGGGCCAAGCTAGGCATTTCCCAAGGTGTTGAAGTGAGGCAGTTGCAGTGTTTTTCCAATGGCGGACCTCATAGGGTCAAGGAGTACCCTAACAATCCGAAAGGGAAGATGGTGGCGATGCAGGTAGAGGAAGATTCTGATTCAAGTAAGCTAGCTCAAATGTCTACCTTACAGGTGATAGGAGCTCTGAGGGTTGAATAGCCTAAACAGGGAGGTTTAGGGTTGATGTATATTCCAGTGATTTTGAATGGAAGACGGGTTTCAGCATTGGTTGACATCGGGGCAACTTACAACTTCGTTTCGATGAAGGTGTCGGGTCAATTAGGACTGAAATCGAGGGTTACTACCAGCAAGATCAAGGCTATGAATTCACCGGTGAAGTAGGTTCAAGGTGTGGCTCGTGGAGTTCAGATCTGCTTGGGGGAATTCAGTGGCCGAGCTGATTTCATGATTGTGGAGATTGATGACTTTGAGGTAATCTTGGGTAACAATTTCCTCGTGTCAGCTTGCGTAGGAGTGCTACCACACTTGGGAGGAGTGATGGTGATGACCGGGAACAATGGATGCTTTGTGCGGGGGTATGGGAAACCTACTAGAGTAGAAGATCCAAGAACTGGAGAGGAGCAGCTTGCAGCGTTGCAGGTGGTCAAGGTCAGGGAAGAGGGGAGTTCTACTCGACTTGCAGGAATGGTATGTGGTAATCCGGGTGACCAGTCATGTCAGTTTCCAGGCATGGAGCTGGGAACCCTAGCTGGGGTGTTGTCTTCCGTGCAGTTGGATGAAAGCTGCGATGACTTGGTAGTGAAGGCCAAGGTCCCGGCCCAGGTATTAGTGAGGGTACCTAGAGGACGTGTTCATGAGTCCGTTGGGCGAGTTGGCAAGGTGCGTGTGGTCCAGCAGGGTGTGAATATGCTGGAGTTTAGTATCGTAATCCTAGTGGGAGATTTCATGGAGGTTGCCAACGACTTCAAGAAGTACTTCGGGGATTGCAAGAGTGAGTTGCTGCATGTGGCCAAGGGTAAGCTCTATATCATTGGTCGGGGAGTAAGACAGCAGTCCATGGAGATGACATGGGATATGCGGTTGGAGAGAGTTTGTCCATATTGTTGGAGTGGAATGCCGAATGCTCACTATCATCAGTTGAAGGTAATGACTGATGATGAGATGCCGGAAATCATCGTATCAAGAGTACCATCTGACAAAGGTGAGGTGTCGACAAGAGATCAGCTCTTTCCTGGTATGTAAAGGAATGATCGTATTGAACAGGGTCTATATGTCTAGAGCCTTCATCGGGAATTCACAACCATGGTCGACCAAGGCTGCTACAGATCTATGATGGGCTGATGGAGTAAGTGTTGAATCCGGAATTAGGGTTTCACTTACCATGTTTGGTTTGCAGGAAGGTGAATCAAACGTCTCTATCTCCACTTATCTAGAAAGGCAACTACTAGATGAGGTGAGTTCGTGTTAAGCCAATTACCAGCAGTGCTTTACGGGGAGGAAGAGAAAGACAGTCGAACTAGTTACGTTTCTAGCTGCATTGCAAACTCTTAAGGGTGCTTTGAGCCAGCAATTCTCGAAACCACGGGGAGTTGTTTGGACGAGTTGGATGAAGAGGACTCAGAATTTGGAGGCTGGAGCATATGGCCAATGGACGTGTGTAGGCATACATGCGAGGTCTGTGGCATGCTAGATCGGGGATGATGCAATGGTGGAGCTGGAACCACGGTGTGATGGGTCTATGGTACATGGAGCAAGGACGGTATCGTGGGGGAGATGTGTATTCGACTTGTTACTGAAGAAGGGGACCAACCTTCCTTCCGATGAGGACATCGGCTCTCATTGGTGGGGAGGGTGTTACAACCCTGATTCATGGACGTTACCAGGAACTAGGGTTTGGGTGTTGTTCCTAGGTTTCCCGTGTCCATGAGGGGGTAGCAGTGGCTATTTGAGTGGTGGAAACAACATACCGAGGCTAACCCATGTTATAGTTGCAGGTAACGAACTAAGGTGCAAGAGGTTGCCGGGTGACCGAGCATTGCGGGAGAGCATGGAGTTGAGTTACAGCAGTGGATTGCGGCACATGGGTCGGTATATGCGGTACCGAGCGTGTGGTCAGGTTCGAGTCAGGAAACCTCAAGATGAAGCTGGTTCTGGAGTTGGTGCGCTAGCCGGGTGCTGATCGAGCATCAAGGCTAGGCGTACGAGTGATCGGTGTATGGGTCGGAACATCGGGGTTGAGATGCAACCTGTGTACCGAGCATGATCAGTCAAGCTACCAAGCAGATGAGCGGTACCGAGTGTCCACGTGCGTGAACGAGCGCAGCATGCCGAGCAGCAGCCAGGCGTGCCAAGTAGCGCACCAAGCAGCGCAGTCATGCCGAGCAATTTGCCGGGTTGGGTGCCGAGCGACCTTGCTGTACCAGACCAAGTATCGGTACTGGGGAGCGGCACAGGCGAGCGCGTAGTGGCATGGCACTGGTGCATGGGCGAGTGGCGAGCGCGATGTGAGGTTGCGATGCGTGGACGCTGTGCGGGATCGATGGTGTGCCAATCCAAACAGTGGCATGCTGGTGCGCGGTGCGGTGCAGGTGCTTCAGCAGTAGCGATGTCCAGTGATGGATGAATGCCAATGTTTGCAGTGGTATGAATGCTGGGGAATGCAGTGGTAGACCATTGCCGGTATTGTGGCCGGTAATTGATGGACGAGGCATTGAGCTTGAACCAGTGGCCAGGCGATGGCTGAGGTCGAACCATGGGCTAGACTTGGGTCCACCGGTGTAGCCAACGATTTGCTGGGAGTTTGTTACAGAATTGGATCATATATGGGAGAAGATTATGATCGGGATGTTGCAACTAACTTCTGGAGATAAACTCGAAGGCCGTGTGATGAACCTAGACGTGGAGTAGGGCTGGGTTGCTGATGACGCAGTGAATCTTTGCAGTATCTTTTGGAGATATGGATGCTGACTAAGGTTGGAGTTATCTTGAAGCAGGAGAACGTGGTGTATAAATACATGGTGTGAAGGCTGGAAGAAGGGATCGGAGTTATCGAGGAAAAGGAGAGAAACCAAGGAGAGAATTCCTGAGGTTTGGTGCAACGTGAAGTCTTGAGTGCATAGACATCTGGGAGAGAAGGAAACTTGTGAAGGTGTTACAGTCGGTGCTGGTGAAGAGTGCTAGACTTTCATTGGAGTTTGCCGGAATCCAGGTACACGTTGTGGGTTGCTGGTGTGTAGCAATCGGGGAGGGTTACTTGGGTTATAGTAATCCCGTGAGTTCCATTATATTTGGGATGCATTGGGGCGAGGCTATGGGGACTGTCCACAAGCTGAGCAAGTACTTGAAGGAGAGAGTATAGTGCTTGTAATCCTTATTTGTTATAATATAAGGTTAGGAGTGTTTTTCCTGTAATCTATTATTTTGCTTGTTGGCTGACATTTTAGGTAGGGAACTTCTGTATTTAGGTTGCGGTCGAAGTTTATAAGGCAGTCAGTTGTGGTAACTAGTTGTTGAGACGAGCAAGGGCAGATGACACGACTCCAATACGCATATCGGTATTTGGTGCAATTGGGCAGTTGTCGCGTATGGTGCTATTTGGTTCTCGAAACAGTTTATCGGCAGGGCGTTCTGGTAACCGAGAACACTGTATCGATGCTTGTGCATGATCGAACATGGGTGATCGAGCGAAGGGTTGGTTGGAGTAGCGATATCGGGGACGAAGATCTGCTGGGATCGAAACCAGTAACCTCGGTGTTGTGAGTTGGCCGAATACAAAGGTTAGTGTTTGTGTCGTTGGCTTCCGTTATTGTTCTATCTAGCGTACTTGGTGTTAGGCTGAGTATTCTTGGGGTGAGAATACGCCGCACAAGGCTGATTTAGATTGAAAAATTTTGGGTCCTAGAATCAGACCCGTGACATTTGCTTTGCATTGGAAGTTGAAAACCGGTTCAGTCCCACGGGTTTTAATTATAAAGTCGAACCCGGTTTGCCATATCTCTGAATCGGACGGGTTATTCCGTAATTACAGAGGACTCCTACGACTATCTATCTACAAGTGATTGTATATAAATTTCCGAACCCTAGAAAACAAGGTTTGTTATCGCATTGGATTCATCTCTCTCTCGCTCGCTCGAGATCAAAGATGGGTTTGAAGGTTGAATTTTTTTCTGTACCCTTTTAAATGCATGTTGATTCTGCCATCGGATTCATTAGATTTTTAGTTTTTGGATGACTTTCCAATTTTTTTCGGTTAACTGTATTCATGGACGTATGAATCTAACATGTTTGTATGATTGTTGATTTTGAATTGGGTGAGTTTATTGCGTCTGCCTGGTGAAAAATGTGTATTTTTTCAGCTTTCCTCTAAACTTTACGTAGGTTGTTTTTGATGTTGTTGTACTTGCTGGGATTTTAGATGTTGCCTTAATGCTTCGATTTGTCTAGTATGACTGTTAGTTTGTTATTTGGAGTAAACTAGTATTTGTTTGCGTTCAAAGTGGATCAGATGAGGCACTCTTTCTTCAATTATTCCTGCTATAAGTTTATAATTTAGATGGTTGTTACATTGTTATATGTACAATAGGAAGGCTTAGTTCTTTCAACTTATCAGTTGTTCTATTCTTTTTATTTTATGCAAGTAGTTTCTTCTGAGATTTCCCGAACACAGGTTGCGTAAACAATCTTACCACACATTCAACCACGGATTTGATTTTGGAAGATTATTTCTATATTTGTTATTGCAAGAAGATGGTTTTGGGCCAAATTATGATTGCTGTTGCTTGAGATGGCTTTGATGTGTTTGCTTAGCTTATAGAATAGAAGGTTTTACAGGAAGATTTTGAGGAGTACGCTGCAAAGGCAAAGACTCTCCCTGACACAACGACTAATGACAACCTGCTCATCCTTTACGGGCTATACAAGCAAGCAACTGTTGGACCAGTCAACACCGGTGAGTGTCTCTGCTATTTCATTTTTCTTTCTCTTCTCTCTTGTCTAAGTTGCTGATGTCTTACATTGGTGACTTTAGAACAAGAAAATTATTAAGCACAAATAGGCCGGGTTGGAAAAATACGGAAACTCTAGCTGTATTTTTAGTACCTAAGGTATTTATTCTACGCAATTGACACCGAAGATGAGTTATGTACAACTTGTGGTTTGTACTGTTGGGTGGGGGGAATAAATTCGACATCTGGGTTATAACTTAAGAGATATCAGGATCCTACTTTCTATAAGAAGACGCTTGACCCTCCTTCCCATCTGTTGAACAAAATCTTCAACCAGGCAGGGCTGTCATCTTCTTAGCATTGTGTTGCCATATCTATGTGCTGTGTTTTATTCTCGCAAATCTTATTTGAACTCGTAATATCATTCTTTCCTTCTCATTGCTCCCTAACATATAATGGAGTAGAGGCTATTTCACGCTAGGTGATTTTACAAGTTAGGTAATAAGAGTAGAAGTATTACTTAAAATATGTGATAATAAATCAGAGCATATAGATATGGACAACACAATGCTAGGAGAATGACAGAGAACACAATGCTAGGAGGATGACAACCCTACTTGGAGATTTTGTACAACAAGAGAGGAAGGAGGTTCAAGCCTCAATTTTATCTATCGTAAGTGACAATATGCTAAGTTATCAACAAACCAATGGGGATTGGAGATATATCGTTTGCTCGTTGATTGGAATTATTCTTTATTTTTTTCTGGAGGCGATTATCATGCAGCCAAGATTATGGAATGAAGATATATATAACTAAGGGAGGATGAGATCTTGCGGAAGTTGCATACAGACCTGAACTTTTAGAATATAGAAGACAAATTTTTATAACATTAACTCATGTGAGAAATAGGAACATGGTGTGAATTCAACTCTTTGAGAATTTTTATTGATGTTGGAATCATGGTATCATATATGTAACCACAAGATATTTGTGGTTGTATGCATGTGTAACTGAATTTCTTGGATGATATGAAGATCGGCCGGGATATTCAAAATGAGGGATAGAGCAAAGTGGGATGCTTGGAAGGCTGTTGAAGGTAGGAATGTGTTTAATTAGCTTCAATAATGGATTTTTTTTTCTTTTTTTCTTTAGAACAATTGGGACTTTGATTATGTAAAGTTAAACTAAAGGATGAATATTGCAGGGAAATCTACGGATGAAGCAATGACTGATTACATCACCAAAGTCAAGCAGTTGCTGGAGGAAGCTGCTGCTGCTGCATCAGCATGATTCCAACTCTGCATCAACTCTTCCTTTTATTATTAATCAAGCACATCATTTTATCCCTTATTCTACGTTTTCCACCTAGCATATCATTCATGCTAGATAGTGCTGTATGTGTATTTTGAGGCAACTTATTGTCTTAACATGGATAAGCATCACACTTTTCTATCTTTTAATAACAGGTGGGAGAGGCAGATCAGAAGCTTGATAAACTTTTTCTTTATAAATACTAAGCATGATCTCTTAGTCTTTTCCCTTTCTGAAATCTTTGTTGCAGCAGAATAAGATTGATTCGGTGTTACCTTGCGAGTCACAGGTTTATTCCCAGGGAGGAAGAAACCCTTTTGTCACAGCCTACAGGCCTTTCTCTTTCCTTTGTTGAATCACTCTGGCAACCCTACATGACTATTATCTTTTCTCTTAGTTAAATCCATTCTAGCGATCAGTGAGATTAGTTCTCTCTATTTCATTGAGGATAGTCGCTTTCTAGTAACTGATTAGGATGATAATTCTGCAAAGAGTAAATATTTGATGAATTTAAATGTGTTTGTGATTGGTTTCAAGAATTGTTATCATTGGATTTTAGGTGTTTAAGGATATTATAAGAATTTTCATAAAAATGAAAATAATCACGTTTTTTGAGTCATTCTCGAGCCTAGATTTTAAATTGTTGCTTTGTGTAGCAAGTTTGAAAGGTGCCGGAAAAATTTTGAAAATGTGTACCAGAAGTGGAGTTCCAGAGTATACTCCATCATTGCCAACCTGAAGATATTGATAGAAATTTTAGTGCGAACAAACTGGTGCCAAAAGTCTAAAAATCTGGTTTTTATTGACCCACTGATGTTGCATGAATTTTGTTTGGAAAAGATATAAATAGAAAAGCATAAATGGTTTTAATGGGGGAGAGAGTTACTAAGATCACAAATCTAATAATTAGACCCCTATGAACCCCCCAAACAATAGAGATGGACAAATATTGAAAGGAAAGATAAACTAATAAAGTCTAATTCAGTTAAATCAAGTCTGCACTAAACAAAATACTTCAACTTTGGCAATTTTGTCAAACTATGTAAGCGATTTAATTAATTTAAAATTTGTTCACTCGATGCCCTCTAATAATCAAGTCAAACACAAAATTATTGAGCGCAATAGGTAGTGAGTATAGCAAGTAAATAAGTAAATAAAAAACGATAGGGTAGGAAAAAAATTATTCGTATACAAAAGTGTTTTAGAGAGGTTTGGAGCTCATATTCCTTTTTCCGGTCCCCTTTGAGTCATTTCAAAAGGTATTTCTTCATATTTGTTTCACTTGACACCAACTTAAACACTTTACAATCAATTAAGCTTCTCTTACAATGCTTCTCCTTGAGTTTGTACTCCTAGCATCATAGGAGTTACACTAATAGAAGTACCAACCAACCCCTCTTGCAATGCACATTAAAGGCTAAGGAGCTAATCTACCACCTCACCTAGAGGCAATACAAGTACTACCTTTCCACCATTTTCAAGGCCAAGATGCTCATCACATACTCCTAATACCTTAAGAATTTATGGTCAAGTTTAACACCTTGAGCAAAACCTTACAGGAAGAATGACACAATTGCTAAGATCTTTACAAATCTCCTTTGATATGAAAGTAAAAGAACTAGGAGTTTACAAGCCATTTTGATGAAAATATTTATCCAATGATTGCAAATCTCAAGCAATGCCTAAAATGCTCACCCAAAGGTTTATAACTCAAGATGTTGATTTTAAGAATAGTAGTTGTTATGCCTTAGAAAAAGGTACAACAATCTTTATAGGGGTTATTTTTACCAACTCGTGACATCGATCGACAAGTCTGGCCAATGATTGGAGTTCTTTGGTTTTGTTATCTAATGAACCTCCATTCGATTACCGAATGATCAATCAAAGTTTGTTGCTACTCCATAGCCATGAACATTTGCATACCATTCTACCGATAACCAACCAAACTTTGAAGATAACTCTTTCTTTTTTACATATTTTCTCTCTTTACCATATTGTTTGTCAATTGTTTAATTGATCATTAGTTGAACTTGAACACTTGCATTCTTTCGATGTAAATCTTTAGCTTGCTGTCCATAACTTGACTCCAAATGTTGTCTTAAAGAGTTTATTGAGTGAATCATCAATATATCAATATATAAGGCTGAAAAAAGTATAGGGGGTGAGGAAGAAGGGAAAGGTAAAAGGTGTGGATAAACTTAGATATAAGATAAACTTGGATGCCAATATTTATAAGTAGCAAAATACAACAAACAAAACTTCTTCATAATGATACCAAATAACTATGAGTTGCTAATTATTTCCAAAAAGATTATTAATCTTCCGAACTAAACTAGTGCTATGCCACTCTTGTCAAATGCCTCTCTCGGCAATAACCAGTCCCATTCTTGCGAAATAGCACATATCCTAAGCCCTTTCCATATCTCAGTATAACACCTAGCCAAAAGCACAATGATTGGAGCCCTCTTTAATTAATACCATACGTATCAGACATGCACTGTACAAAACAGTACTCGTATACTCCAAGTCTTTTTGGGGTATGAGGAAGCTCAAGTCTTAGAATTGTCAAGATCCTTCAGGAATGGAACAACCCTCTCACTAATCCGGAGCCCATTGTGACCTGCGTATATGCCCACTTATGGTATACGCAATGTCAATTTCACCATATCTTTGCTCACTGAAAACTCAATAAAAACTATATATATAAGGTTGGGAAGGTAACTTGAAGTGGATTTGAGTTTGAAAACAACTTGAGGGATCTAATCCTCAATGGTTATTAATGATGAAAGTAAAATACGTCTAAAAGGCTCGTGTTAAGTGGGGCTGATAAAACAGTCAGTTAACACTTCTTATGATCTGGAAATCAAAACAAGAATAGACTATAGTGATAAAATAGAGAAGAGTCCTAAAGGACTTGTGGTCCAAGCTTTAAGTATGACGTCTCATCTACGACGAACTTGGACTTTGGAACTTATATCGGAACCCAGTTCTAAGTAAAAGACTGACAACTATATATGATGTATGATATTAGTATGTACTTACATCATCAATACGTCACAATAAAAGATAGTGCTAAACAAACCTATAACTAGACATCTAACACGCAAATCGAGACATAAATATTGACTGATAAACAATAATAAATAAATAAACTCATGGATAGATAGATAGATAGATAAATAACAAATACATGAAAATAAATATTACTTCAATCATAAAATAATAATATAATTTTAATATATAAATACACGGCTAAACACGAGTAAATATCACATATATTCGTGTTAGTAAACATATAAATAATTAAATAAATAAATACATAATAATTCGATCAATAAATAATAATTCAATAAATAAACAAATAAACAAATAAACAAATAGTTAATAATAATTAATCATGAATAATAATAGCATAGCTATCAAATACAAGAATACATGATTAAACACAAATAAATAATAATTTACACAACAAACAAATAGATGAATAAATAAAATAAATATATATAAGTTAGTAAACATGAATAAGACTAATATTAACAAGTAAATATATCATTAGTAATAATAAATAATCCTATAAATATGCATTATAATAAATAAATAAACAAATAACAAAGAAACGAATAATAATGAATAAATAAATAAATGACTAAATAAAAAAATATTCATAACATCCAAACATACTACATAATGTAAATATACATCTAAACCACTGTAAGGAAACTAGAATTACTGAAAATGGTTGACAGAACAAACAAAAACGATCTGAAAATGGTTGAATATGGCAATCCAAGTAAAGTGGTTGAACCAGACCAAGTCGGGTTGAGTTAACTTGGTTTGCGTTAATTAAAGGTGGGTTAGGTTGGCTACATGGGCATAGATGTGGGCAGACTAGTGGGTTGGTAGGTAGGTGAATAGAGCTCAAGCTAGCGAACGTTGACCTGGGTAAATGGGCCGATGGGGTAGGGGTTCCTGTCACTGGAAAACACTGAATGCGGCTCGATAGGGGCTGCCGCTGGTCGTGATTGAAAGAGGGGAAGACAGTGAGCGCGATGGTGGTGATAACCAATGAAGTTAGGCCATTGGTTAGCTGAAAAGTTGCGAAATCGCCATCGGGTGCGGCGATGTTGCCAGTGACCATGGCTACGTGAGGGTCGGGGCTGATCTCAAACTATTGGCCTCGATGAGAGGGAACTATCTGAGTAGTTGGCCTCATTGGAGGTGGCTCACCGGCACCAAAAAATACCTCAAAAGGGGAGGCGGTGTTGGAGGGAACCTGACAGCAAAAACGCTTCATCGGCAATGAACGTGGCAATGCCGACATTGATGGTGGATCCTAGTCAGTAGCCAGCCATGAGGCAATCATGATTGAATTGGTCCAGCGGCCGGAGGAGGGCCAGAAACTCTCCGACGGTGAGCCGTAGTGGTGGCAATAGGATGCAAATATTCGATATGGTAGAAGAGAAAAGCTGAGTTTTTATTTAAATTTTTTGAACAATCTAGATCTTAACATATGATGAGATCCGAACCATTTGATAACTCGTGGGCCTAGTGGGCCCCACTTAGGATATATATATATAGATGGAAAACTCGGATCGATACCGTCCAAAGTAGAAATTGACTCAAGGTCTAAAAGTGACTCTATATGCAGGAATCGAGGTAAAAAGGCTAAATAAGCCCCAAAACCCTGAACTCAATCGGGCAAAAATTTGCGACTCGATTCAAAATGGGCCTATAGGGGTAATCTGGTAGTCCAAAATCCCTATGAAGCATGCAAATGAGATACCTTGGGAAAATCAAACGGATACAAAACACTGCAACGACCTAGATCTACCCCTACAACCTTGACTAACAAATACAAAAAAATCAATATACATCGTGTATATATTGATAACTCATGCTTTGCTATAGCATAACTGAATTTATCATCTGCATGCTGGGCATACTCAACCTCCATAATATGCTCATACAATCATTTGTGCCTCATTCTCATGGTCTGAAAATTGGTCTCACTCGAACCCACTCGAACCGATTCAAGACTGGCCTGAACCAGGTAAAACTATAAGAAGGTAAACCCTAACCCAAAACTAGGGTTTTACAAGGGTAGTCACCTGTATTTTAGGTAGCCTCCCCATTAAACACAATTAATAGCTAGCTCCCTTGCTCTTCCCCACCCACCTAGTTACCACGTTCTTTTCCCCCTTGAGCGAGGCCAAGTGAAGCCTTTGCAAGGGCTACGGAACTAGGCTATTCCTCTACTATGTCATTCAAAATATCACTCAAAATTTTACTCCAAGCAAGAAAATGTATGTGTGCTAATGAGCAACTATTTTTTGCACAATCGTGCTTCTCCTTTTGCGCCTTCTACCGCTTTTGCCTTGGAATATTGGGTATAGGTCTTGAACCACAAAGGGACCCATTTAGGATTTCATTTCCCTTGTGAGCTTCTGGTGGTGACCATAGGCCTGGTCATTGCTAGCACAAGATCACCAACTTTTAAAGAGCAACTTTTCATTCTCTTATCATGTGCTTTTGAAATACACCCTTTTATATTTTTTTGAAAGAAAATTCTCTTTATAAGAGATTCGAGCATACTCAATATGCCCACGTGCCTGTGAGTTTGCTCCCTTGCTCCATTATACAGAAATAGGTATGAACCGGTTTTCCTCTTCAATTGAACATCCTCTTTACCAAAGTAAGAAACTTTAACATCTGAATCCCACATCCATTGAAAGCATTAGGCAACCCCCACTTCTTTCTTTTTTGATTACCTTCCTCACCACCTTCTGCCCTTGTTTGACATGAAATATCTTGGTCCTTTGAAAGATATTCAGATTTTTTATGCATTCAAGCTTCGGGCAAACAAGAATTCATTCTAAGAAACAAGGAAATGATTCAATGCATTGCCTTTGACACCAAAAATATTCTTTTAAGTGAAGGTTTTGTGTGTGGATGGTGGCTCAGGATCAACCTCATGAAAAACTTGTATTCCGTGAGGAGGTTCTACCCCATGGAAACACTCTTTAATGAAACTTTAGCTTTAACCGGTCGTGACCAAGAAACAATTAGTTTTGCTTGGTGGGCTGGTAATGCCCAACTTATCAATTTATCTAATAAATTTTGTTGGAAAAAATGGAAGTGACATCCCCTCAACTAAAACAAAGGCTTAACCATAAACAAAAGAAAGGACACAACAAAATAAATTGCAATGAACTCAATCTTTGATAAAAAATATATGATTAACCCTAATTAACATGATAAACCAACATGATAATTGAAAATTAAACTTAAGCACGCATGATATCAACAACTAAAAGAGAAAACAACATCAAATATTCAAGCTAGTTACCAAAATAAACTAATAGCCAAAATTAAGCAGAATGATCACCAACAAGGAAAATTCAAAGCTAGTCAACTCTAATCCATGCTCATTCAGCACCACCAATTAGTCTAAAGTAAGCTCAACAACCAATTAGTCACGAGGAAAAATTAAATCATACTTAAATATCCACTAATCAAGCTTATCATATAATTAAGAACAATTAACAACTCTAAGTAACAATCAAAACTAATTAACACCCAAATATGTCACTATCAACAAGACAAATCATCTAAAACAATAATCACAATATCGTAAATCAAAAATAAAATTAAAACTTTGTAACAAAAAAATTTCCTCACCCAAAATGATGAAAATCCCTAAAATTGCCGAAAAATTAGGTAAAAATGGAGGGAAGAAGATGGGGAAGGTGTGGGGAGGGAATGAGGAGGGATAGGTGGTGGATGGTGGTCGGAAAAAGGAGGAAAGTGGGGTGGCGAAGGTGGTGAAGAGGTTTGCAATTGCGACACGCACCAATGGTTAAAAGAAACCCTTGGCCGGCCCCCTTTATTTTTTACTCACCACGAGCAAATGCCACGGAGCTCACTCACGAGTGTTGTTGCACTCACACCCTAATACCCAAATTGGGACGGGTCAATGTCATGGTATTCGATCCCGAGAGGGTTGGTGCTGTGGCACTTAAGCCGTGTTTTTTTTCTTTGAGATTAATAATAATAATCTCCACAACTTAAACTGCAAAAATAAAGCAGACTAACAAACTACATTTTTATTTTCTTTTCTTTTATTTGTGTTTTATTTTTATTTTTTTCAATGAGTATGAGTACAAATAAAAATATATATTCTAACACACAAAACTCAATAACAGACCCATTAAATAGAATCTAACCAAAAAAGAAATATAAACTTAAAATAAAGGAAAGAAAGTAGTTCTAAATTATAGTCGTTAGCTTGACTATGCCATGCTTACTTGTAAAACCCGTGACTCGAGTCAGAGTTTTACGGGAGTGAACCAGTCGGTTCAACTGTTGGTTCGAGTCGAGTCAGCTTCATGGACCGCGAGCTGAGTTGAGGCCAGCTGTGAGTTATGAGCGATGAGGGTCATGTATGCTCAAGTGTACGATGATAACGTCTAAAAGATGATGAAAAATGGGTTATCAAGTATATGGAGGTATACAGTATTGATTGTTATTTTTATTTTATCGCAGAATAGTTTTAGGCCGAATAACGCATTAGGACGCGTTGGATTATATTCGGGTGGGTTATTAGTTATAGAGCATGCCATTTGGATGTTGTTGTGTTTGTTTAATTTTATGGGATTTTTCCATATTTTTCTAGATTTTTTTAGAATTTATTACGAACTAGTTATTATTTTGACTCGAGTAGGAATCGAGTCAATACTTAATTACGAAACTGCCACTGGAGTATATTTTCTCCATTCCCGACACTTCCCCCTTCCAAAACCCTAGCCGCCGCCGCCCCTCGTGCTCGTCGCCACCGCCGCCGCCGCCGACGTCGTACAGCCGCCGATCAACGCCGCCCCGCCCTGCCGTGCAGTCGCCGTGCCGCCACGACCCACCCCGGCCACCGTCTCGCCGCCACGACGCCGGAATCGCCCCACAAGCCGCGACGCGCTCCCTCGGCGATTCGCCGCCGTCCGGGCCGCTCCGCCGCCGCTGTGACCCCGACGACCACCCTCTCGCCGTCGCCGACGTTTCCCCCATCATCCTGACCGCCGTCGAGGCCGGCCGCAGCCCCGATCGGAGCACGCCGCCGCCGCCACCCATTTTCGACGCCGCCGTCGACGGCCATCGCCGCCTCGGCTACCCTGTTTGACACCACCATTGGACCAAGCTCGTCGAGCTGGTGCCGATAGACCCCCTGATTGCCCCGTCCCGAATCATCGCCGGAAAACCGCCGGAATCCGCCGGAAAACTGCCGACACTCGCCGGAAAACTCGGACCGCCGAAAATTGGATTCGTGGGAAATTCGCCGGATCATCCGCCGAACGCACCCGGTCCAATCTGATCGGACTTCGGACGCCGCTAGGTGCCGAATTTGAGTTTCGAGCCACGAAACGGAAACCCTAGCCGTCGCCGATTTTCGACGACGCGAGGTATAATTTATTTTAACTTAATTATTTGAAAGTATTGATTATTAGAATTGCATGCTAGGATTGGTGAATTGTGTGTTATAATAATATATATAAATGTAGATTTGATTAAGGATAAAATATGAAATTTGTTTGATTGAGTGGTGTTAAAAATGGAGACTAAGAAACTAATTAGGGTAACTAGGTAATGATCATGATCTAATGCAAACTAGCCTAAGTAGACTTGCTAGAATTGATATAGGTTGATGTGTGATGGTTGATGCGTGATTGTGTTGATTGTGTGTGCATGCTATAGGATGTGTGATTCATCATGCGGGCGTTAGTTTTTAGCCTGATTGTGTAGGTACGGTGTAGGAGCTCACCGCCTAGGCGCGTGGACCCGTTTGGAGCTTCTACCAGGTCCGTTTAGGACTCGTTCTCTGTTTTACGCTACTCTATTGTATATTTGATTTATCATGTGCAGGACGAGTTAAGTGGCGTTTTATCGGATCCCACTTAACTCGGGCCATTTAGCCAACAGTTTTATTTCGGATTAATAACCCTCGAGGATGAGATCCCTCGAGTTTGTTTTCGAACTTCAGATCCAGCTCACGATGCCTTCGGGCCTATTGTATAAATCCCAACCCAGGCCTATATATGTATAGTTTTCGCGTTTTCGGTGAGAGATGGGATGAGGGTTACTTGCGGCCACGTCTTCAGATAGGGCGTGTGCTCGGAAGAGCGGGCTCTGGAGCTGGGGAGAACCCACTTCGTTCCCGAAGGATCCGGACAACTCCACCTTTGAGTTCCTCAAACCCGGAGAAGTGTGGAGGTTTACGGGTACTGCAATGCAACGCATGTCTAGACTTGTGGTTCAAAGGGTACTGAAGGCGACTGCCTGAGAGTGCTCGGCCTTTGTGCTCAAGGCCAGGAGTAATATGGAAGGTGCAGAGGGCGGTAAGGAATGAAATTTGATGCGAGAAGCGATAGAGAAATGACCAAGGTATGAGAATGAGAAAGAAAGGGGGACGCTATCGACCCGACGGGCGACGGCTCCCGTATGTGCCCTGATGAGAGTTCTTGAGGAAGTATATGGTTTTGATTCAACAGGAGAGTTTGCTCTCCTGTGCCAGATTGATATTAGTTATTTTTCGGGCCGGTAACACTCGTTACTGACGGTTTTTCTATATATATGTAGGTGAGGAATGCGAGCGATGAAAGCTGTCGGGACTGCGGAGGAGCAGCACGGAACCGCGCACACATGTACCTGCCGCGTGTAACGTATGTATAATGATGGTGTGTTATTGTTATGTAAATGATAATTTTGATGTGTTTGCTTGAATGAATTACTTGTTATGAAACGAACTGATAAATATGAATGAGTAGGGAGCCTTGGAGTTCAGACTCGGCTCAGGTAAAAACGAATGAGATAATGATTTAATGTCATGGTAGATTGTTATGTGTTATCGTATTTTCATAAAATAGTATATATTTTCTTTTGGTTTCTCATTTGTTGTTTTGTCTTATTTTGCTTGTACATCATAGCATGCATGTAGGACTCCGTTAGAACCCAACCGTTCCCATTCATGCATTTCATATTTGCATCTCCATCTCGAGACGCCGAGAGTAGATCCGGGTCGGCTTAACCGAATCTAGTAGATTAACAAACGGTTCGGTCGCTGGTGACATTTCCGGGTCGGTTCACGGGTGAGCCGAAACAGGGTGTTACATACTCATCCTGAAGTGAGCACGTAGATAATTGATAGGTACCTGATAATTTGGCTAAATCGTTGACCATTAATCCGAAAGCTATCTCTAGATTTAGGATGTTGAATATCAATAACACCAAAAGAAGTACTTGCTAAATAATAAAGGGCCAAGACCATCTTGATTTTTACTTACTTGGAAACAACCTCAAATGATTATTATATAAAAAACTAGTTGACCCAACAAGAACTCCTTGTGAATAATTTGAAGATCATGCCATCTTTCCGTCCTCTCCTAATAAAATTTTGCATTTCATAAGTTCCAAGTCTGAATTCATCGAGCTCATTTATCTGCAATAACACATTCTCCTCCAATCTTAGTGGTCCAATAAACTTTATGTTTAAGTTCAACAAGGAAATGATTAGCTTTACCATAAACAAGCCTATATGGAGACATACCAATGAGTGTTTTAAAAGCTAAAATGCATCATCTAATTTTAAAGACCAATCCTTCTTAGAGAGAGTCATAGTTTTTTCTAAAATTCTCTTCAACTCTCTATTTGGCACCTCCACTTGACCGCCAGTTTGTACATGACATGAGGTACTAGCTTTATAAGTAACATCATATTTACCCAATAAAGCTTTAAAATATTTTTTTATAAAATGTTTACCCCAATCCGAAATTATGGCCCTAGGTGTACCAAATCTAGTGAAAATATTTTTCTTCAAAAATTGAGTCACCACTTTTGCATCATTGGTCCTAGTAGCTATCACTTAAAGTGCAAGCTATAGTAATATTCCTTTGTTTTATAAGCTTATGAGGTAGCTTGCTTTGTAAAATTACATTGCACCTAGTTGACACACCTTTGGCTCATTATCATCATCATTTCTCCTCTTGTGTGTCAAAATTTCCTTCATAAATTTTGCATAACTAGGCATATGCAAAAAGAATATTAATATGCAATTGTTTAAATTGTTCAATAAATTTTACAAATTCCTTATCTAGCTTCTCTTGTTTCAACCTTTGAGGATATGGAAGTGGAGGTGAATTCTTGCTTGGAGCTGGATCAGACTTCTTCACTCCTTTGGCCTTAGACTTTGACAGATCTTTGGTAAGAACCTCTCCTTGAGTAGCCTCTTCAACTTGAACATCTTGAAGAACTGATTCTTTTGCTATGCTAGGATCGTCACTAGTATTGGCAGCGTCTTCTTCTTCCTTCTCACTTCTCAATGTCACAATTTTAACAAGGTCCCTTGGATTTTTCTTAGTATCACTCGGCAATGTTCCTTGTGCTCTCCTAGAGACTATGTTAGCCAATTGTCTTAATTGAACTTCTAAATTTTTCATAGTAACTTCTTGATTCAGCATTCTTTGCTCAATAGTCGCCAAGTACTTGGCTACTACATCTTTAAATTTTGAACTCTTCGGTTGAGCTTGAAAACCAGGAAGAAGTTGTTTCACTTTACTTCCTTGATTTCATGAGAAAGTTGGATGGTTTAACCACCCAGGATTGCAAGTGTTACTATAGGGATCATTCTATCAATTAAAATTATTGAGATAATTAGCTTGATTGGAAATTAAGGTTGGGGCGGCTCGATTCCGTGATTGACACTCATGGTTTGGATGCTTGCCCCCACAAAAATCACAATTTGGTGCTTGATGTACTTGCATAGCATCCATCCTTTTATTAAGGGCCTCCAACTGTGCACTAATTACTAAATATGAATCCACTTTCCGAACTCTAACGGCTCTTCTACATGGATGACGATCAGTGGGTCATTGGTAGTGATTGGCTGCCATCTTTTCAATTAACTCATGAGCTTCTTCAAGCGGCTTCTTCACGAGAATATCCCCAAAAGAAGCATCCACCATCTTATTAGTACTTGAATTCAACCCATTATAAAAAAATTTGTATTTGTAACCATTCAGGCAACCCATAATGTGGACATACTCTCACTAATTCCTTGTATCTCTCCCATGCCTCATGTAAACTCTTAGAGAAAGTAATATCCTCTCTTATTTTTTATGCTTTCTCCCAGAGAAAAATACTTTGCTAGCGATTTTTGGGCCATTTGATTGTAGGTTGTGATTGATCCGGTAGGTGAAAATAATCAACCAACTCTTAGTTTTATCCCTCAATGAGAAAGGGAAAAGTATAAGTCTAGCAACATCTTTTGTCACTCCATTAAACTTGAAAGTGTAACATTCTTCCAAGAAAGGTGCAAGATGGAGTGATGGATTTTCATGACAATGACCATGGAATTATGTCATCTGCTAAATCATAATGATGGTGGCTCAGTTTGATTTCAAATTGAGCTTTAGTAGTTGCCGTCTTTCGAATACTAAAAACTATTCCATCTAGTCAAGGAGTTGTATAATCCTTCAATGACCTAGGTGGAATATTCTTTCTCACTCATTCTTTACCATCATTCATGACTACTTCTTTCAAGTAAGCTTTTATTTTCCTAATGTTGCTCAATTTTCTTTCTATTTCCGGATCAGGTTCTTCAAGTTGTTCATCAAATGAATGGGTCATCCATAGAAGAAGTTAACCTGAAAATAAAAAGACCACATGTAACGATAAATATGAACCGTAGTCGACTAGTCCAATTATTTGAATTGAGAAATAAAAATTAGTCCTTAACAACAACACTAAAAATTTGTTACAAATTTTATGTATGTGGCAAGTGTACCAATCATAATCAAATAATAACGTAATGAATAGAGTATCTTTCCCCGTATTCTATATATTTACTCAATTAGAACCACTAAAGCAAACTATCTAAAAGAAGGAAATACAAATTTTTATAATTCTTATCTAAACTAAATTTATAATCTAAAATTGAATCTAAATGAGAACGAATATGTTCTAATCTAAAGTCTAGGTTTTTCTAAAACCGATGCTAAAGAATAGAATCTCCTTAAACCAATTAATTAACAAAATAGTTAAAATTATAAAATTAATTATTAGACTGTATGAGACTGATAAAATTACTATTATATAATTATTTGGTGTACTAATTAATTATTTTAAATCTCTTTAATATTACATATACTTTTTGGTACACTACCCTTCATTAATTTAATTTAATATGTATTAAACTTTATTAAATTATTTAATTCTAGAGGGAACAAATACAATTTGCTGATTAAATTATTTGTTTGTAAAAATTCGGGGAGGCACACAGCCCACGGGAGAAAAGGTTGTCCAAAATTTGACTTGTTGCATGTCGTGGTTGTGAATCCATGTAACCGGATCTACTTGTGTTTTTGTTTTGGTTGGTGGGACACATTTAAAAGACAATATTTTGAAGTCCCAACCAGTTATTCAGTTGAATGGCAATATTGTCAAAGTAAAAGGGCAAAATGATGATAACAATAATGGTCATAATTTACCATTAAAATTGATGAGGCAATTTTTGGAGAGATCAGTGATTTTTCAATTTCGTAAATGCCAAAATTACCCCCAACACTATGTATATTTAATTAAAAAAATACAAGACAAACGGCGGAATTGATCCCACATAATTGATATATAAAATCAAAATGTCAGATCTAAAAAACCCACTAAAATAATAAAAGAAGAAGCTTAGTATCAACTGCTTTCAAGTAGGGTTTTCGATACCCATCCTCGCCCGCCGTCCAACTCTTATCTGAGTAGCGGCAGGATGGACGGCGGCTGAGCGGCCGCTACTCAGATAAGATCAAGTAGGGTTTTCGATAAGGACTTCCCCCGTTTTACATCATGACAAATTTACCATATAATGATATGCTGATAGTTTATTTACACTTTAGTGATTTATTTGATATTTACTATTTTTTCCCAAAATAGTCGTGGATACCCCTCGAGTGACCCCCTCAATGGCTGTTTAATTTGGAAATAGGGAGGCCATCCCCGTCCAGTGGCCTAAGCTGGGCTTATTATGTAATAACCTCTATTTTTTTTTGATATGTAAATTTTTTTTGATAAAATTTAATAAATATATAATTGGGGATGTATTTATAAATTTTTAACTTAATTAATTATTTTTTAACAAATAATTTAAACTTGTGAATTTACACTTAAGTTGAATTATTACAAATAATATCAGGGTTGATGTAGTTGTGCATTAGATAATAGATTAGACTAGACATAAACTAAAGATCTTGCCAAAAATCGTGTGGACTACAGAGTTAACTATGGACCAAAATATATATTTTAATGATATAATTTTTTAAAAATTAGTAGATTATAATAACTCCAAAAATTAATCCTTCATTTAATACCTTTTAAGGTAAAATCTAATATATAAATAGTGATTTACTTCTCGATCTTTTATTTGATTAATTATTTTTAAATAAACTAATTAGTTATTCATCTTTATTTTTTTCTTTTTCTTAAAAGGTGAAGAAGAAGGTCGGATCCACTGGCTCTCCCCTGCTACCCGTCACCAGCGTCCAAAGTAATGTTGTAGGCGCGGGTTGGAAGACAATAACTTCACACCCCTATCTAGGGGTGTGGACGGGCCGGTCTGAGTCGAGTTTTGACAAACTCGGGGCTGGCTTGTTCACGATATTAATGGTTGTTAAAGTTCACGAGTTCGAGTTGAGTTCATGGCATAACGAGTCGAGCTAAATAATAGAGTTATATCTCAGCTCGAGACAGAGTCGACATCACTCGTTTTACCCAAAACATTCTTCACCTTTACTCTTTCATCTCCCTTCCAGATCCAGATCTGGAGCAGCGATCAGCGATCTAAGAGTGGCAATCGGCGGTATGGAGTAGCGATCGGAGATCTGGAGTAGTGATCGGAGATTTGGAGCAGTGATCGGCAATATAAGAGTGGTGATCGGCAGTCTGGAGCAGCGATCAGAGATCTGGAGTTGGGATCGGTGGTCAAGGGACATGGCGGAAAGAGGGATGCGATTGGTAGCCATAAAGCATCCACCAGAACCACCCTACATAGATCTAACATAAAGATAAGTCCTTCTCTAGTCTTTAATTTCTACCTATCTCTATTGATTTTACATGAGGGTAGTTGTTATATTCATTGATTTCTTTTTATTTTCTACAACACCTTTTTTATTTATTGTAGATCTAACATATATATATATATATTTTTGTAGTGAAAGTAGTCTAGATCTCAGAGATGGGCGTCATTATCTGGCAACCTCCATCCTAAAGCTAGGCTCTTTACAATAAAGGTTTTTTTAAGCCTCACTTCCTATATTATATCATGTATGTGATTTTATAGCCCAGTTATTTGCTTATTTTGGGAAGTTTATAGTTGTATTTAACTATTCACCAAGTTAGAGTTAGAAACTCACTACTTGGTTATTTACTTATTTTGTAAAGTTTATAGTTGTATTTAACTATTCACCATGTCAGAGTTAGAAACTCACTACTTGGTTATTTACTTATTTTGTGAAGTTTATAGTTATATAACTATTAATCATGTCACATCATCACAAGGACTGTCCAACAAATTAATAGCTATAGCCTACATTTAGGTACTAAATCGATGATATATTTAGTGTATCGTGTAGGTCTTACATAAATAGGTACAAATAGCTAAAATACTTGCATATATATAATGTAACCATGAATAATATTGTAAACTGAATTAACTGCAAAATCTAATATATGGGAACTTGTTTATGGCAAAATCCAAAATAGACTACCAAGTACAAGATAACATTAAGTAAAAAACATGGTCCAACTTCAAAATAAAACTTGTACAATTCACCTGCAAATAAAACTTATAAACCTTAAAAATAAGAGCACATTAACACTTCAAAATATGAGATTGAGTAAGTATAAATTGAATCTTACTCTTCGTCATTTTCATTTTCTTCATATGCTTCATTTGAATCATAAAACGGGCACAACCAATTTTGTGTACATATCAATGCTTCTACTGTTTTTGGATTGAGCCTACTGCGAACGTCGCTGATGAGCCTTTCACCAGTACTAAATGCTGATTCCGAAGCCACAGTTGAGAGAGGGATGGAGAGTATGTCTCTGGCCATAGTTGATAGTGCTTTGTACTTTATTTCATTATTCTTCCAATATTCTAGGACATCAAACTCATTTCCACTTGGAACTTTGATAGCTGAATCTTCCAAATAGTCATCTAGTTCAGATTTAGTTGATTCCTTATTCTTCTCATAATTTGCCACAAACAAGTTATATGCATCATCATTTAACATGCTAAATGAACTGCTGCCACTAGCTTTTTGTCGTTTAATAGTCGGCTCATCTAAATCTTTTGATGCTTTCATTTTGATTTCATAAAGTTCATAAATTTCCTTCATTGTACCTTTCACATGGTCTAACTTCCTTTCAGCCTCATCTGTTGAATATAGTAATGGAAAACAGTATGCCACCACCATTAACTTGCATCTAGGATCTAAAATATTAGCAATTGCCAGAACAGTATTGCATTTACTCCAATATTTATCAAAAATTTCTTTCATGAATTCAATCATTTCTTTCATGTATATCCAGACAGAGTTTTATGTAGAGTTGACTTCACCTTCCATATTACCGGCAAGAAGAGATTACTAGTTGGGTATTTTATTCCTGAAAATAATTCAGTTGCCAAGCAAAACTTTTCTAACAACTCCTCAATATCTTCATATCTATCCCATTCTTCATCAGTTGGAAACCATTTGTAGTTACTATCTGTTTCTTCATAATGTTTGAAGGCTGGTTTAACCTCTTTTGCAGCTCTAAGCATATGGTAGGTTGAGTTCCATCTTGTTGAAACATCCAAAACTAGCTCATTTTTACTTGCAAACCCATATTGTGCTAGTGAAGTTTCAAATTCACTCTTCCTACTTGTAGAACTCTTGATGTATTTAATAGATTCTCTAATGTCATAAATAAAGCTTTTAATGTGTTCCAAACCACAGTGCACAACCAAGTTAAGCACATGAGCACAACACCTTACATGAAATATTTGAGACAAATGTAAGTGGCCACTCCTTATCAAGCTTTGCTTTAATATCTTCACCATGCTATCATTAGATGAGGCATTATCTACTGTTATAGTGAAAACCTTATTTTCTAATCCCCATTCTCCAAGAAATTCGGTGATCATGTTTGCCATAGTTTGACCACTATGAGGTGGAGGGAAATAACGAAAATTTAGAATTCTTTTCTACAACTTCCAATTTGTGGAGACATAATGAGATGTGAGTGTTATGTAAGCTTTTGTTCTTCTTGAAGTCCATGCATCTGTAGTCAAACACACAAGGTTTACTCCTTTCAGCTCCTTCTTCAATTTTTCCTTTTCTTTAGCATAAATTATCATGCATTCTCTCTTAACAGAGTGTCTTGACCATTTTTCATGCCTTGGCTGTAGTAGCTTTACTATATAGGTTAAAAAATTTGCTTTCCACTGAGATGAATGGCTTCTCATCAACAATAATTAATTTAGCAAGCACCCATCTAACTTTATCTTTGTCATACTTGAAATTACAGATTGAAAAAGCTTTTTCTTCTTTTGGAATACACTCAATTGTTATTTTCTACTGACTTTTTCCTATTTTGGTACGCTTCATACAAGAATTCAGGTGCCTCTTTAAAGTACTTGTTGAACCAGTTTTGGACTGTTTGTACAATGTATGACAATAAGGGCATTCAATCTTTACCTCACCAGATGGTAGTGTCACTTTCCTCAATTCCTCCCATATTTTGGACCGCAATCTTGGCTATTTTCCTTCTAGTTTCTCATTTTGTGAGACCTCTTCAACTATGTTGTTTGACTCTACAATGATGGCAGCATCATTTGTATGCAAAGTCTCAATTGGTGGAAGATCAGTTGAAGCCATTTTGTCTTGCAAGATAAGTCATTTCAAAACTCAAACTAGAAGTTATATGTCATGTTTTACTTAATTTAGAACAAGTTAAATCATACTTGATTAATAATATCATGACTATTTTTAATATTTGATTATAAATGTACATGCATTTAATCATCACAAAAAAATATGATAGAATGAGCAGTAAATAAATAAGGTTCATCTATTTCTCAAAGAAAAATGTGATAACTTCTTTTTGCTCTTGTGATCAACATCCAACTTGTGATATACTATACAACTACCAGTAAGTCTTTTATACAAAAAAACCATGCATAGCAATATTTTCACAAGTGGAAGAAAAAATGGCACACGACATGCCGACATTTTTGCACTTATGGTAAGTGTTTTCTTTATTCTCTAAAATTGTAGAAAGGCTATCATGCTATGCTTGATTGCTATTTGCTACTAGTGAATCAATGCTTTTCTTCTAGATTTTCTACTTGTGTTAATCATGTGCAAGTAATTTATGCATTTTCTTTACTCATTTTTACTACTTCATTTTCTTTTTTTGCTATGGTTAGCTATTACTGTTAGCACAACTTATCTTATTTTTCTAATATATGAAAATAGGATGGCATACACTACGACAAAACAATGAAACTGCATAAAAAAAAGTGAAAAAGAATAAACAACAATTACACTTAGATGCCAATGAAGGTATCAAGACCAAAATCAGGAAGAGACCACAATATGAAGATCGAAATCAGGAAGAGACCAAAGTCATACCTGTTTCAAGATCCAAACTTTTTTCTTTTGACAGAGGGATGGTCTAAATTCTCTTAGAGGCCAAAACTAGTTTTAAACAGCTTGATGGATATATCTTCATGTAATATGATATTATTTGTAATATGTATGCTTGTAGTTTTTAAGTTTTAAAATATTATTACAACTCGTTATCAGTGTTTAAAGCTGTCAAATAGGTACATTGGGAATAATTTGAGGCATGCCAATTAAATTATTTCGGTTGAACTTTAAAGAAAATATATAAAGCATCTTAGGAAGGAGAGCAATTATCGAGTCGAGCCTATTCGAGCTACGAGTCAATTGAGTCACGAGCCAAGTTTGAATCGAGCCGATTCAATCCAAGTTTAATAGAACTCGTGATCGATTTATTTGTTACCGAATTAAGTCGAGTTGTAAGTATCGAGTTATCAAGTCAAGTTATAAATATAACGAGTTCAGGTTGGGTCTAGTTGACTCATTAAAACTCGCGACACTCGGCCCCATGCCAGTTGACTCATTAAAACTCGCGACACTCGGCCCATGCCGACCCCTACCCCTATCTTAGCTAGAGATCGGAGGCGAGGCAGCAACTCTTACGTTGTCCCTTCGGACATTCAAGTTTTGGGTTGAGGAAAGGTTGACTTGCATGGAGATTTGTTCTTGGGTCTCAGTTGGCAGTAAAGTGGATGGCAGGATCAGAGAAGAATTGGAATTTAACGGTATCGGTGTTGAGCAGGCACATGAAACTTAGGAACGGGTTGTAATTAGTCACAAAGACACCTTATTTGGACATGGAGATCTACTTATCTTGTTAAAGTGGTGATATGAACTTCCTTTTATCTATTTTATGTTATATCTAAATAATACTCGATGGTCATAACAGATAATTAGATTTGTAAAAATGTATGCATTTTCTATGTTTGTAGAGGTAAAAGAAAAACATGTTTAAATGCATTTGATCTTTATATATAAGGAAAAACTACGGTCAACTTATGTGTGATAAAATGAACAACTAAGGAAGATGAGAAAATTCTAGTAAATTAAGGTAATCATGTAATAAGTGTTGACTTGCAATCTACCAAATTTGAGCTTGTTTCAAACTCAATTGGTTGGTTAGGGCAATCAATTGTTCCAGGTGTACAGAGCTGCAGGGTAGAACCAAAATCTTTGAGCCTCAGTGTAAATTGTAGTAAAATAGACAAATAGTATTAAAATTGTTTGGAATTTTAACCGGGACTTACCTTAGAGGCCCACTAGAAAACTATGAAATTTCAGGACTTTTGCACCCTATAAAGCCCATTAAGAAATTTCCTACCAATTTAGGAAGCCCACTATTCGGTGAGCCAAGTACCATAAGCCCATGATTCCAATTTTTTCCAGACTTCCCTAGATTCAAATTAGGCCCAATATTTTATGTAGACCATAGTGTTAGGAACCGATGATATTTTTCCTTAGAATTTTAGCTCATCAGAATCCCATGAACCAGTCCAGCAAAATAGGTGTGCAGCCCAGACCATTAGAATCCCAAAACAACACACTAGGTTATAGTTTTGGACCATTATAAAAATTAGGGAAAGACCTTAGTCTATTAGGAATAAGCCCACCAAATTACAGCCCATTTAGAAACCATTTAAGCAGTCGGATAAATTAGGTTGTCTAAATCAAAGTCTAATTAGGGTTAAGTATAATTAATCCCTAAAACACTAATCATATTTAATCAAATTAATAGTAATTAAGGAGTAAGATATTAGATTAAGTAAGGTGTTTAAGATTTAATTATGTATTTATGCTAGTTTTAAGGTTTTTACCTCGATTTACATGCATAATTAGGGTTTGATTAGTTGCATCTCATGTTAGGGTACATAAAGTGAGCTTGTCATTTTAGGCCGATGAGCTCTACTTACTGGGTACATAGGTTTCCTTTACTTGATCTCTGCTTGACTTCAAGAGAGAGGTTTAATCGAGGTTTCCTAATAGGTGGGTATTATTAGCGTTTTATTGGATGTCACTAATAATGCAGTCAAGCCATTCAACCAAGTTTTTCAGTGATTAACAAAATTTCAACGCTAAGATCCCTTGATGAGTTTTAAACTCATAAGATCTAGGGAGTATATTATGAATTCCTTACGTAGACCTTTTAAGTATGCATGCGAGAGTTTCATTTTTTTGATGAGAAAATAAGGAGAAATGATAATCGTGCTAGTACTCCTCCCACCTAGAGTAGTATGGGTCAAATAGGTTACTGCATAACACATAATATTTATGAAATTTGTGGCACTAACAATCTTGTTCCTTGTCATTTGAATACTATGACAAGTGAAATATAAAGGATGATGTGAGGGCGTAGTTATGTGATCTTATATGTATGTATGATAGTGCTCCCTCACCGACCTATGTTTTGAGAGTGCATAGCTTATCTCTCCTACTGCTTATGGCCTTGTGAGATAATTCTAGAAGTTTCAATCTTTCCATGGGTGCCTCAACATCCATTTGTCTGTTTGATTATTCCCAGTAGTTACCTACTAACTTAGTAATCTTTCAATCACTAAAATTATCTTATTATATATGTACGTGAGTTCCCTTTGTGTTGGCCAGCATAGGTGAATGTGTCTGATGGGTTGGGGGAGGTGTGTAGATGTGTTGTATTTATCCTTTTGTTATATATTCCACTTATATTTTGGGATTATCTTATGATGTATGGTGATGTACTTATATGACGGCTTGTCTCGAACTGTGTATGTTTGTGTCATGATATGGTGATGGCCTCAAGCTTATTTTGTAGTACTTGAGTGAAGTATTGTTTAACTAACTTGTTCTATAGGGAGTTAAACTTTGTAGTAGATAACTAACCAGCCTATTGCAGGGTGTGCTTAACCCCCATGTCTTGGAACTGATGATGAGCAATGCTAGGTATGCTAAATCCTTGTGGATGCAGCTATGTGTGTTGTAGAAGTAACATACACCGGAGGAACTAACAGTTAATACCACTTGAAGGGTCTAAATAAAGACCATGTGTTGGGGTATGAATCTCTAACATCTAAAGACTTTCTTGCAATTATTTTTATTCTGATTAAGGGTATATGAAAATAGGTATCCCTTCAGTTACTTCTTTATAATAGCATCATCAAGTAATAAATTACCTAACAAAATATAAGTAAATATAAGTATCAGATTGTGCACATGATTCAAACATTCATTTTAAGTTGCATTCTTTAAAGCTCAACATCTTAATTGTAGTAGGAGCCTCTTCTACAACTCAAAGTGATCATATTAGTAGACTTTCAAGTTTAGAACCCTCATATAACGTATGATTAAGCATGCATATGGTAGTAGCTCTACTCAGGCTTTATGTTTTAAGCCTCCTTTAGGGCTAAGATCTACTTCTGCGTTGTTAGTCTAATTTAATAGTCCAACTAATAGCTAGCCAAATTCTAGCATCATGATTCAGTCTGACCCCAGACTAAATCGGGGTATTACAATGATGTTGTGATATTAGTGTTTAATTTCACACTCTCCTTGCATGCCATGCCTTCTTGCTTCATTTAAGATTGTCTCTATGCCATTACATGCGTGCATCATATAGGGTTTGAGTAGTGGTTGTATTTGTTAGGCCATGCATGTTTCATATAGGGTTTAAGTTCACAATCTTTGCTTGATTTGTTGTTTGGCTTTACACTGTTGTGTTTTTATGTCGTAGGATGTAGTCAGTGACATTTTATTGGATCCCACTACTTATGGGTCATTTAGCCAATTTTTTGAATTGATAAACTTCAAGGTTGAGATCCATTAATGTGAATTTTAAAAAAATTGAGATTCAGCTCAAAAGTAGCATTAGAGCTATTTATCAGACCTTTCCTAAACACTTATTGTATAATTTTTAAATTTTTTATGCACACATGATGGGTGGGAGCCTGATGCCTATTGAGGGAGCCGATCAATACCCACTTGTAGTGCTCGATTTAGTGGTTAATATTTATGATACTCTCAACTATACTATATGCACGTAATGTGTATTCGGTCTATGCATGTTCTCCATTGAGTGTATCCAAACCATGCAACGCTATAATAATGATCAAACATGAGCATTTTGTCATAAACTAGATTCCTGCTCATATATATGATTTAGGCCCTATTGGTCATAGTACTGATATGTTACCGTTGAGTAGTTCTAGTTCATGCTCATGTTAGTTTAGTAATTATGATTAGGTCATATTGGACATGATTCAGCATGATGATGTGGATGGAGAGATTTTCTAATTTATGTTGAAGTTTTTGTGGATGATGAGTTATCTATTTATCAGTTTGAAATGTTTTCCATTAATTATTTTTTACCAGTAATCTTTTGATTAATGACATATATTTTTTATATAATTGTGGTGTTGTAAGTTTGGTCGGAGGGACGTAAGGATTGAGAATGACTCATGAGGAAGCTGACTTGTTTTTGTGATGTTGGTTGTGGTTTTATTATTAATGGTGAGGCTAGTGGGCTATGTGATATGATGATGAGGTTAGTGACTATCTGAGGCTAATAAGCCAATATGAATAAACATGTATGAGAGCCCTTAAACCTTTCAACTGAGTTGTGGAGTTTCCTTGTGTCGGTTTCTATGAAGATATTTATCACTAACTTGTGTTGACTATTTATAGGCGATATACTTTAGGGCACACAAGTCTAATCATTTTGTGTTTTAATTCTCCAAGCCCCGTAGCCCTAAAGCTAAAGGTTAAAATAACCCAAGTATGTTAAATCCTGTTATTTGTGTAGTTATATGGAGAGAAGAAGAAATATGTGCATGAGGGGTTTTGTGTTGTTTTATTTGTAGGAAAATGACCTATATGAAAAACAAGCAACCATCAACCTGAAGAATGTTAAAATGTGTTGTGTTGCGTGGAAATGTGATGTGAATGTGTCGTGAACATTGTGAAATGCATTTGGAATGATTCTTTGTAATGAAATGTGATGAATGAAATAATCTATGTTTATTTTTGTTAAATGTAAAAATTATATGTGTTGTGTAAAATTTTCCTATATCATAGTTATAGAGAAGACTTTGCCGAATATTTCATCGAATTTTAAACCTATTTTTTAATTTGAATTCATTTATGATATCTTATTTATATGAGCTCAGTTTTAAGAATTTGTGTATACATTGTATGTTCATGTGATTTGTCTAAGTATTATAATTTTTTAGGCTTTCCATTTTTCAACACTTCGAGTGATTAGATTTAGTAATGCAATTAACATTTAATTTTTAATAAATAAGAGCAATAGATCTAAGCGAACTGAGTCAAAGTACTACACGAAGAACTTATGGTTCAAGAAGCAATAAAACGCATTTACATCTGCTCATGATTAACGAGGCATATCTCATATGAATACTTTTTTGAAATTGTTGCATTTGATTAAAAGCTAGGAGAGCAAGCACTCGATTCGAATAAATCCTGGAAAAAATTTTGTAAGCTTATTTTAGTTGGATATTAGATAAGCACTGCAGAAACTATAGAAATCAAATGATTTTCAGGTAAAGAAAGGAAATTATTATTTGTAAATTCTACTCTTATAAAAGTATTACACCTCTAACACCTGTCACATCTGGGCTCACTTCATGTCTACTCAACACTGAATAATTTGTTTCTTATATTAGGCAAGGGTGATTTCAGGCTAAAACGCTTTTTCCGCTTGCTCTGTTGCTGGACAACCAAGATGGTAGCCTCCCCGTCGAAATCTGAGGACGCAAGGTAGTCCCCTATGTAGCCTAGCTCAAGATTTTCACCCCATTCCTTCATCCCGAAGGTCACTTCGCACTCCCTCTCCCTGCTCGCCCCTACCAAGAAGATGTCGTATGAGCCTCCCATCTTCCTAATCTCATCCACCGTCTCCGCCCCATTCGTGACAACATGTTGCCTGTAGTTGATGTGCATCCACTCACCAGCAGATGCAACTTTTTGATGCAGATTGTATCTTTTGATCATCTCATCATCCAACCTCTTCTGGGTCATGTCCTCATCAATGTCTACAACAGTGGAGACGAAATGGACGACAGTGAGGGACACGCTGGGCTTGGTGGCCATGCGCACCCCATACGCTAACGCCTCGCGGTCGTCTTGGCCGCCGATGAAGAGCACCGCCACCCGGCGGGAGCTCCCTTGGCGGGACACCGCAGAGAAGTTTGAGGATTTCCGTTCGACGAGGATTCCCACCGAGCAAGGGGCGTAGGATGCCACGTTATGGTTGACCATCTGGATCAGGTGACCTTGGTCGGCGGCGCTGGCTATCTTGTCGCGGTGGAAAGGGAGGATGACGATAGAGGTCTGCTTGTTTAGGGCCATCCGGCAGATGTCGTCGTGCATGGTGTCGAAGGGCGCCACAACGGTGTAGGAGTCGAAGTCGATAACGCCGTGGAGGTGGGTCTGGTTCTGGAAGGCGTGGAAGGCGTTGGTGATGCGGTCGGAGAGGGATGCCCCGCTGTTGGGCTTGTTGGCTCGGAGAATGGGGGCGGCCCGGCCTACGAGCTGGACGAGATGGATGATGAACACTAGCATGGGGCTTTCTTTTGTTGGGTGGGAGGCGTCAAGTAGGTTGATGAGGGGTGCAACGTCCTCCTCGCCGATGACGCATGCCACCACCCGCAGCTCCATCTCCGGCTTCGTCCCTTCAATCGTCCGCCTCTTAAAAGCTAAGTAGTTCATGGATGGCCAATAGACAAGGTATGCCAGTGAGGCCGAAATGCCACCGACAACGGCGATGGTGATCAGCAGGATAGAGAAGGTTCGTTCATCAATTTCCTGCAAACATCAGTTATGCATATTATATAAAGGAAGCGGAAGTTATTATTATTATTATTATTATTATTATTATTATTATTATTATTATTATTATTATTATTATTTAGTTTGAGGCTAAACATAACACTTTATACTTTCTAACCTAGTCTTTAAGTAAAGAGGGAAACTATAAATCAGACCAGTGAAATTAAAATGTAGGATATTTAATTAACTAAAATACAACAAGAAAAAAATACTACAATCTATCTTTGATTAAAATTATCTTTAAAATTAAATTATATCGATAAGATAATCATATCATATAATTAAGTCTATCTAAACAATCGGGCATTCGACTAATTAAAATAAAACAAAAATAAAAATATTAAAACAAATTATTATAATATAACTTTTTATTTGATTAGATTTTAATTTTAAAATAACAATCTATTACTAAGATATCATATCATATACGATTATCTCATTATTCTATAAGCGTTTATCTATAAAATTAGTCTTTTTAAATATAGGTAGCACATGACACATCTTTGCTATTTTTTAAAAATAATAATAATAAGAGTGAAAATAACTAAAATAAAAAACAACCCAAGCATATATGAGCAGGTGTTATTATTCACACAATGATGGGATCATTGGTTTGTTCGTTACTAGCCAAGTGGTAACATTTGATTTGCCAAAATAGGGTATTAGTAGTAAATTTATTATCTCTATTTCCCAACTTTGTAACAATTACTTATTGAGGTTATTTAGTATCAATTAATGTAGATATTCTTATAGTAGTTAATAATTGATCTAGCCATTTATTTAGATCACATAATAATTATTTTTTTACAAAAAATTGGGCCAAGATACCCATCATCTAATCGTCTTTAAATTTTAAAAACTCTTATTAATTTTAGTGACTAATTGATTCTAATTTTTCCTCGTTAGATATGGGTCACGGTTTCAAATAGGAGATTTGACTAATAATTCAAATAATAAATAATAAATCAAATTATTATAATATATCATCTTTTATTTAATTAAGATTTATATTTAAAATTAGATTTAATTGAAATATATATATCTAAATGTTAGATTATCATAGCCTATCTTATCAATAAAATTAAAATTTATCTATTATAACGTAAGTCTCATGCGACATTTTGTCTAAGTATGCGATTAATTCGGTCTACTTAGTTGGATACGTACCCCATAGTCTCTAAGTATCGAGGCCACTGTGAGGTCAATTATGCCTTTGCTGCTCATCACAAGGCCAAGAGCAAGTGCGTCTCTGAGAACCACGTCGCTCACAAGGCAGGGCAAGATAACTCCCACAATTTTCCCAATGGTACCAACCACCACGAACACCTCGACGGCTCCAACGGCTTGAAGATCTTCAAATGCGGAAACAACGTTGGTGTCGAGTCCGCTGGAGGCGATGTAGAGAGGAAGAAGGACGCCGGAAATCATGGCCTCGAATCTCTTCACCAAGGTCTCGCCGAGGGGTGGTCCGTCCGGCACAGCCAAGCCCAGCACGAAGGGACCGAAGAAGATGGTATGGCCTGTCATGTCCGTGTAGAAGCCGAGAACGAGCACCATCACGAGGATGAAGCAGATGTAGCCCTCCTCCACCGGCCGCCCCGCGGGGCTTTTCCCGTCCGATCAATGTTAGGTACGGCCTCAAAACCAAGAACACGAACAAAAGCACGCAAACCACCGAAAGAGGGGGAAGGAGCATTTTTGTCGGCGATTTCGCGTAGAGGTCGGGGTTGACGTTGCGTACGAAACCGTAGGTAAAGAAAAGGATGTCAGCGGCCATGGAGCAGGCGGTGGCAAGATGGCCAAGCTCGGTGGAGAGGAGCTTGAGGTCGGCAAGGAGCGCCGAGATGACGGGGAATGGACTTATAGAAAAGGTGATCGTGAGGTAGCTCCTGACCGGGGCGGCGAGCTTAGAGTCGAAGTCGAAAAATGCGTTTAGAAGGCCAGAGGTGGCAAGGAGGAGGAGCAAGGGAAAGGTGATGCTTGAGAAAGCTATTACCCAGGCCTTCTTCCCCGCCCTCTTAACCCCTCCTATATCCATTTTTACCCCGGCCAAGAACATGTAGAACATGAACACGAACATCGCTGCCGTGTCGAGCACCAGGAATCCCTCTCGCGGGAAAATTGCAGCAATTGCCTTGGTACTTCCCAGCGCTGATGGGCCTAAAAGTATTCCACTCTGTTCAAAATGCAACAAGAAATTAAGAGGTGAAAAAAAACAACTACAGTTGTGTAACCCTACAACTACAGAAATTGAAAGTTCGTACGAGGATGTCGGTGACCACTCTTGGTTGCTTGAAGGGCTTGAGGATGAAATGGGTAATGAGGGAAGTAGAAAAAACAACGACTACTTGCAGCATGAAGAGGGGAAGAGTGAAGGACAAAGGGCTCTGCTCCATCCAATGACCGCTTGGGACAATGCTCCACTGGGGAAAGCATACTGCCTCACCTTCTGTTTGTGTATGATTGGAGATTGAAGACATTGATGTCCACACTTGAGTTGAGATAGCTGCTCATGGAAGGTCAAGGAGGAGATCAAATAAAGCAGAGCAAAGAGTCCGTCATTGAACATTAAACAAGGCAGTTGAATAGAAGGCTGCCCCCATTCGCGTCCACTCCAACCTTGCAGCAGTTGAACGTATCTACTTTTTATTCATTTTCTATCTTTGGACCGTGTCTATGGTTGTTTGACCCGATTCTTTTTGTGGGGTAAAATTATCGTCAGCCTAAAAATAGTACCCTTTAGCCCCGAATAGAAAGCTCCATAAGAAAAGAAAATTCCTCAAATACCCAGTAAGAACAGCTCTTATTTCAACTTCTTTTCATTTCATCGACGGCCACTTGCCCAAAATATTTCAAGCCACACCAGGCCTAGTCTAAGATTGCTCAGCATACAAGGGGAAAACGACTCCCCCACCAAATGGGGCTTCACTCCTTTATATTATCGTTAATCAAACTGGTAACAATTTAATTTTGGCTCCACGACGCCTCCCTGCCTCCTTTCTTTCTACAACTTTGCCCAAATATTTTCATGGGCCGGAGGCTACTATAGACGTTGTCAATGCCACAGTGTAGAACATAGTTGTAAAGATCGGAATCGGCCTTCAAATCGATTTAAGAGAGAGTTGCTAAATGAGACTGATTTATAAAAAATCAGACAATAGTCATATTTACAAAAATCAACATAAATCAATTATAAATAATAATTTGGCAACACTTAGCATAAATACACAAAATGAAGAATCAATTTATTTTCTCAATACAAGGACACAAGTTTAAAGTTTAATATAAACATTAAAGATAATTCACTATTCATCATCACAAGACCACAATTTCATAAGTCTAAGGTTTAATAGAGTACAAATGATAGTGACAATTCATTAATATAAGTTCACAAATTCAGGTTTAATACAAATTTACTTGGTAAATACTTAATCATCCAATTCATCACATGAAGCATCTTCGGAGTCTGAATCACTATTACCAATGGGAAGAGTAGAGTTATCATCCACATCAACATGAGACCTTGCGTAAAAAGAAGTATAGAACTCCCACCTATATAAAATCCCTTAGGTTAGGGAGGTATAAACAAACTTTATTGTGAGTCAATAGATATACCTATATACACATTAAGTTCACATGAAGGGTGACAAAGAAAAACCATTAGATGGAGTAGCACACAATCTAATTCTAGTTGCATTGTTGGACATATTGGTATTGGTTATTGCTTCATATGTTGTAGTATTCAATATGTTGTCGTATTCAATATGTTGCCACTTTCATTTGCTACAAAGACCTATTCGTCTTTATCATCACTTTTTGTCAAAATTAGTACCAAAGAAAGCATCCTACGTAGAAAATAAATCATACCCTATATATTTCGATTCTAAAAAAGTTTATACACAATCATAAAGGTGATGTAAAATTTAGTTAAACTTACTGATGTTGATTGGTTGTCCCATTCTCAAACACATTCATCTAATAAGTTTTCTAGCATCAATTGTTCAATAACTATATCATATTTATACCTCAATCTCAACTCTTTTTGTTTTACCCACATGTTGTGATGAATATATACAAGAACATTCACTCTCTTCCTTGCAAGCCGACTTCTTTTTTTGGTATGCACTTGGTTAAAAATGTTTCAATTATGTTCATAGCCTGATGATGATGATGGAGTTTGACTAAATATTCTAATAGTTAGCTTTTGTACTTGAGGGCAGCTTATACCATGCTGCTCCCTCCATGATGCTACATTTGAAAAGATTATTTGCTTATAAGCTTGCTAAGAAAATGAAATATGGATAAAGCTGAATTTTACCTGGATGAAGAACTTTCCTATTGGTAATTGTGAGAAAATATCCAAAATCTCCTTTTGGCGATACAAAATAAGACAACTAAAAAAGATTAAAAAAAAATTCTAATCACATTTAGTTAGCATAAACTTTTTTACATATAAAATAAAAATAATAGTATCTTGACCTATAAAGATGTCATAGATCGAGCTAACTCATCGAGTTACACACGACAAATGACATCATTGAATGAAGATAAACCTCAATTGGCTACAAAATTACACAAAGTCAAACACAAAAAACATAAAATTGTTAAAAAAATCATAAAGATACATAAGTCAAATAAGAACATACAATAGTAAGATTCAGAGAGATAACGAGTTTGAGGATTAAGAATATATCCTGCAGCATGAAAAGGATGACAAAATTGATTTTCTCATCTCTTAGTAACGATATCAATAAATAACTTGTATCGTTATGCTTTCATGTTATGTACTACTTTTATTTCTTCTATAATATTTTGCATTTAATAATAAATAAATGGCATTGAAGGTTTTTCATTGCTGATCCACCAATCTCAAAAATCTAACAAGTGACTCAATTGTTTTATACACAAATTCCATCTTCTTCCAAAAATTTGCCCTTAAGACAACATTTTCAGCTTCTATTCCATCCTCTTATTTTGCATACTTTGATGCTAAACATCTTTTTCAATAGGAAACTAGCAATTGTTAAAAAGTAAGTAACAAATCAAATAGCCCCAGGCCTCACCATTCGTGCCCATTTGTGAAATTATCTCTCATAATGGCTAACAACCATGAGTGGTTGTATGTTAGTTTTGTGACTTTTTGTACATTCACAATATATGTTCCAACTTGATTTTTGCAAAGTCTTTAAGCATCAAGTGTATATAATGGGCAGGACACAAAGTCCAAAATAGATGTGGTCTCTTTTGTTCTAGCATTCTCATGACAGCTTTGTATGCTGAATCATTATCAGTAATGACCTACAAAGTTCAAAATAAAACAATCAGCTTGACATATCCAACAATGTGAAAACAAATAATTTGGCTAAAAGAACAATTCATATGACATAGAATACCTGCATAATATTTTCCTCCCTAACTTCTACTACTACTTTGTCTAGTAAAGTAAATAAATAACTGACATCCTTTTTTTGTTTGAAGCATCAACTGATCTAAGGAAATACATTCCTCTTGGGCAATAAACTAGAAAATTGATAAGAGTTTTATTAGATTGATTAGTCGACCTATCGGACATAATAGAACAACCAATAGTTTTCCAAGATGCTTTTATATCCTTTAAGCTAACATTTATAAAGGTCACTTCATCAGTAAGAAGTTTACTTGATAAAAAATCTCATCCCAGAGGTTTGATCCCTTGACCACCATATCTACCTGTCTACATCAATCATTTTATGAAAGTAGGGCGACTCAACAATATGGAAAGGAATTGCACAATATAGAAGAATCGAACAATAGCAATGTGCAATTGCTCTTTGCTTTCTTTTCTAATACTGTTGAAATTCTCATTTGCTTTGATTTACTCTTCTTATCACTTTCAAAGAAAGATATCTTCTTCTTCCCATTATACTTAGAGCACCCAATGATAACACCCCAAATCCGGTTCACACTCGTGAACCAAACCGATATGTTGCCGGCCCTGGTTAGGTCGGCTAGCCCAAACCTAACTCATGCGGATCCAATCTCGGTGTCTTAAGATTGAAGATACAACTCGCAATGCATTGATGAATGCATAAATCCTAACATGGTACTACATGAATGACATGCAATTCAAGCACACACCAATACAATTACGATCAAACTCAATGAAAATTCTAAAATAAAACGAACTGAATCTCCCCTAAAAGTGTAATTAGGGTCCACCCAATCAAAACAATATATACCAATGTATATGCATATATCAACAATTTTAATCACACATAATCTAATATACTGTATATTCATTATAGAACTTGGGCCACACTTCTGCTGCGCACTCTGATCACATCTCACCTCTTGTCATCATGTCTTAGCTTTTCATCATGTCATAACATCATCTCATTACATTTAATCATATCCTATCATGTCTTAGCATTTCACATCATTCACAATATAATAACATAATAAATAAAGTATTAACCACTCTATCGATTGACATGTGTGCAAGCGACAACAGTGCTCCTCCGTCCAAGCTGGCTCCTCCAACTCGTGATTATTACCTACATATAGTATAAAAACACGTCAGTAACAAGTGTTACTGGTCCGGAAAATAAAATAACTATAACAAGCTGGCTATGAGAGCAAACTCTCATATGAAAGAAAACATCATATGCTCCACGTGAACACTCTGAAGGGCACTACTGAGGAGCCACTGGGCTGCAGACCCGGTAGCATCCCGATCTATCTGGTACTGTGCCACTCACGACACTTCTTTTTCAGTACTTCACGTAAAACTTTATCCTAAGCCCTCTCCTTACCTCCATATTTCTCCTGGCCTTGAGCACGAAGGCCGAGTACTCTCAGGCAGTCGCCTTTAGTACCCTTTGAACCACAAGTCCGGACATGCGCTGTACTAAACAGTACCCGTAAACCTCCACGTTCTCCGGGTGTGAGGAACTCAAACGCAGAGTTGTCAGGATCCCTCGGGAATGGAACAGTCCGCTGGCACTAATCCAGAGCCCGCTTTGACTGTCACGGCATCCGCTCATGGTACGTGCAGTCGGTTTCTCCATCTCTCGTCTCACTGAAAACGCGAAAACTACATATATATAGGGCTGGGTAGGGATTTATATAATAGGCCCGAAGGCAACTTGTGGTGGATCTTGTTTTCGAAATCATCCTCGAGGGATCTCATCCTCGAGGGGTTATTAATCCGAAAAACTGTTCGGTTAAATGGCCCGAGTTAAGTAGGATCCGATAAAACGCCACTTAACCCGTCCTGCAGATAATAAAATAAACATACAATAGAAGAGCATAAAATAGAGTGCGAGTCCTAAACGGACCTGGTAGAAGCTCCAAGCGTGTCATCGCGCCTAGGCGGCGAGCTCCTACTCCGTACCTACACATCAAAACTAAATACTAACGCCCGCTAACTAAATGATGCATCAAACTCAATGAACCTCAATCAACAATCAAATAATCATACGTATGAAAATAATTCTAACTAATCCTATTCATACCGATTTTACTGTGTTTTTCTAAGTTACGTGGTGGTCACTTATCATGCTCAGACTAGATCTACCTCATTAAATCACATACTATTCATTCTTAATTAATTACATCATGCAATCATCATTTCATTCATAATTAAGCATTAATCACATCAATAAACTAGCCCTAGCATGCTGTGCTAACAATCATCAAGTTTAAATTATAAATTTGGAGGTAATTATACCTCACGTCATCGGCAATCGGCGACGACTAGGGTTTCATCGCGTGTCTCAGAGCTCGAATTCGGCGCTCATCGGCGTCCGAAGTTCGATCGGGATCGACTGGATGAGCTCCGCGGAAGATCCGGCGAACTCCAGTGAATCCGATTTTCCGGCAAGTTCTAGCAGTTTTCCGGCGGCTTTAGTGGTTTTCCGGCACCTCTCCAGCGGTTTTCCGGCAACAGTCGCCGGCGGCGTCTAGTGGCCGGAAAGTGGTCATGTTGGGTACCATTGGAACCGGCTCGGCGAGCCCGACGCATCAACGACGTCGACATGGCCAACGGAGGTGACGGCTCGCCGAAAAATGCCTAAAACAGAGCGGCGGCGATGGGGGACTCGATCCGGCCGGCCTGGGCGGCGACGGCCTCCGCTCCGGTCAGGAAGGGTCGCTGGGTGGTCGAGGGTGCTGAGGTGACCACCTGATCGTGGCGGCGATGGTCGCCGGCGGCAGAATCGGCGACGTGACCGAAATGTAGCCGCGGCGCTGGCGAGGCGATTCCGGCGTCACGGCGGCCTGGCAGTGGACGGGGCTGGTCGGGGCAGCACGGCAACGCCGTGGCGGGGCTAGGCAGCGTCGATCGGCGGTCGGCGGCGTCGACAGCACGGCGGCGACGCTGCACAGGGGCGGCGTCGGGGTTTGGGAAGAAGATGTTGGGAGGGGAGAAAATAGCTCGGTGGCAATTTCGTAAATAAGACTTGACTCGTCTCCGGCTCGAGTCAAGTATAATAACTAAGTCGTATTAAATCCTAAAAAATTCATAAAAATCGGGAAAAATCCCGTAAAATCAAACAAACACCAAACATCGTAATGATATGCTCTAGAACTATCAACCCACCCAAACTGCCCGTAACGCATCCTAACGCGATAAACGGCCTAAAACTAATTCTACAATCCACTATATATAAAAATAAAAAAAATGACTAGCATACTCTCACATATTTTGATAACTCATTCTGTTTTGCTGTGTTCATGACGTTATCATCATATACTTGGGTACGCATGACCCTCATAGCTCATACACGCGACTGGCGTCGGCTCGGTACACGTATCCTGAAACTGACTCAACTCGAAAAATAACGGTCGACCCGACCGGTTCTGAATATAAAACCCTAACTCAAATCGTAGGTTTTGCACCAACATCCTTATTTTTATTTTGCTCCCGAACTTCAAGCTCTTCCTTATCAGACTCATTCAAGCCATACGACCCTATTTCTTTTTGAATCTTTTTTTCTTTTGTGGCCTTTTCCACACCTTTGAAGTAGTCTTTCTGTAACACCCCAATCCGGTTTACTCTCAACCCAAACTAGAACTGTTGCAAAGGATCGAACTACTCGTAAACCAATTAAGTTAGCTGACATAATCCTCTCGACGTCTCAAGATGGAGCATGCCACTAATGCGCAAACAATATATGAATGAGATGCAAAACCCTAGCATGATACTACGTGAATGTTATGATGATAGCCACACACAAAAATAATTTAAATAGCAACAAAATTCCCAAAAATCCTAGAATAAGACGGACAGAGTCTCCCCTAAAAGTGCAATACAGGGACGACCTGTTAAAAACATGGCACATTATTGAGTATATATATAAAACCATAATGCGCACCACAATAGGATTTAAGCAACAACACACCTTGTGCTTGGGTCTAGCCCACCTGCAATTCATACTCATCTCATTTGGTTCCTTTTTCATTTCAGCATCGCGGATCATTAAAACTTTTCTCAAAACATTTCCAAACATTTCCAAAACAAGGCATACGAGCCTCACAAACATATGCATATATATATACACAACCATATCCATCCACAATCATCATACAATCACATCACATCTTACGCAAAAGTCGACATGGCGCCAGGTATGTGTGTGCAATGCAAGCACTAATCCTTCGTCAAGGCTAACATACACTATTCATCATCCTCATCTATATATAGTAGAAAAACATCAGCAACGGGTGTCACTGGTCCGGAAATAACCAATATCAAACTAGAACATGAGAGCAAACTCTCATGGAAAGCAAACAATCATATATCTTCCTCAAGAACTCTCATAAGGGCAACTACATAGGAGCCATTGAGCAACTGACTCAACAACATCCCAATCTATCTGGTACTGTGCCGCTCTTAACACTTCTTTTTAGTACTTCACGTAAAACTTTTATTCTAAGCCCTCTATGAACCTCCATATTACTCCTGGCCTTGAGCACGTAGGCCGAGTACTCTCACGCATGCGCCTTTAATACCCTTTGAACAACAAGTCTGGACATGCGCTGTACTTAACAGTACCCATAAACCTCTACGTTCTCCGGGTGTGAGGAGCTCAAATGCACAGTTGTCAAGATCCCTCAGAAATGGAACAGGATCTACTAGATTCGGTTAAGCCGACCAGGATCTACTCTCGGTGTCTCAAGATGAAGATACAAATATGAAATGCATGAATGAGAACGATTGGGTTCTAACGCGGTCCTACATGCATGCTGTGATGTATAAGCAAAAACAAGACAAAATAATAAATGAGAAACCAAAAGAAAATATATAATATTTTATGAAAATAAGATAACACATAATAATCTACCACGACATTAAATCATTATCTCATTCATTTTTACCCGAGCCGAGTCTGAACTCCAAGGCTCCCTACTCATTCATATTTATCAGTTCGTTTCATAACAAGTAATTCATCAAGACAAAAACATTGTAATAATCATCCACACAGCATTAAACAACCATCATTATACATTACACGCGGCAGGTACATGTGTGCGCGGTTCCGTGCTGCTCCTCCGCAGTCCCGACAGCTTTCATCGCTCGCATTCCTCACCTACATATATATAGAAAAACCGTCAGTAACAAGTGTTACCGGCCCGGAAAATAACTAATATCAATCTGGCACAGGAGAGCAAACTCTCCTGTTGAATCAAAACCATATACTTCCTCAAGAACTCTCATCAGGGCACATACGGGAGCCGTCGTCGTCGGGCCGTCGCCCTCGGGTCGACAGCGTCCCCCTATCTTTCTCATTCTCATACCTTGGCCATTTCTCTATTGCTTCTCGCATCAAATTTCACTCCTTACCGCCCTCTGCACCTTCCATATTACTCCTGGCCTTGAGCACAAAGGCCGAGCACTCTCAGGCAGTCGCCTTCAGTACCCTTTGAACCACAAGTCTAGACATGCGCTGCATTGCAGTACCCGTAAACCTCCACACTTCTTCGGGTTTGAGGAACTCAAAGGTGGAGTTGTCCGGATCCTTCGGGAACGAAGTGGGTTCTCCCCAGCTCCAGAGCCCGCTCTTCCGGGCACACGCCCTATCTGAAGACGTGGCCGCAAGTAACCCTCATTCCATCTCTCACCGAAAACACGAAAACTATATATATATAGGCCTGGGTTGGGATTTATACAATAGGCCCGAAGGCATCGTGAGCTGGATCTGAAGTTCGAAAACAAACTCGAGGGATCTCATCCTCGAGGGTTATTAATCCGAAATAAAACTGTTGGCTAAATGGCCCGAGTTAAGTGGGATCCGATAAAACGCCACTTAACTCGTCCTGCACATGATAAATCAAATATTCAATAGAGTAGCGTAAAACAGAGAACGAGTCCTAAACGGACCTGGTAGAAGCTCCAAACGGGTCCACGCGCCTAGGCGGCGAGCTCCTACACCGTACCTACACAATCAAGCTAAAAACTAACGCCCGCATGATGAATCACACATCCTATAGCATGCACACACAATCAACACAATCACGCATCAATCAACACACATCAACCTATATCAATTCTAGCAAGTCTACTTAGGCTAGTTTGCATTAGATCATGATCATTACCTAATAACCCTAATTAGTTTCATAACTTCTATTTTTAACACCACACATTTCCACAAATTTCATATTTTATTCTAAATCAAATCCACATTTATATAAGTAATTACAATACACAATTCATCAATCATAGCATGCAAATTCTAATAATCAATACTTTCAATTAATTAAGTTAAAATAAATTATACCTCGCGTCGTCGAAAATCGGCGACGGCTAGGGTTTCCGTTTCGCGGCTCGAAACTCGAATTCGGCACCTAGCGGCGTCCGAAGTCCGATCAGATTGGACTGGGTGCGTTCGGCGGATGATCCGACAAATTTCCCACGAATCCAATTTTCCGGCAGTTCCGGCGGTTTTCCGGCGAGTGTCGGCGGTTTTCCGGCGGATTCCGATGGTTTTCCGGCAAGGATTCGGGACGGGGCAATCAGGGGGTCTATCGGCACCAGCTCGACGAGCTTGGTCCGATGGCGGTGTCAAACAGAGCAACCGAGGCGGCGATGGCCGTCGGCGGCGGCGTTGAAAACGGGCGGCGGCGGCGGCGGTGTGCTCCGATCGGGGCTCCGGCCGGCCTCGACGGCGGTCGGGAGGATGGGGGAAATGTCGGCAACGGCGAGGGGGTGCTCGTCAGGGTCACACCGGCGGCGGAGCGGCCCGGACGGCGGCGGAATCCGGCCCGAAGTGGCGGCGGCCGAGGTGGTTTCGTGGGGCGATTCCGGCGTCGTGGCGGCGAGACGGTGGCCGGGGTGGGTCGTGGCGGCACGGCGACGGCACGACGGGGCGGGGCGGCGTCGATCGGCGGCAGCCCGGCGTCGGCAGCGGCGGCGGCGGCAACAGGCGGCAATGGCGGCGGCGAGGGTTTGGGGTGAAAGAAGGGTCGGGAGGGAGAAAATGCGTGCGATGGCATTTTTGTAAATTAAACTTGACTCGACTCCGACTCGAGTCAATAATAATAACTATCTCCTAATAAATCCTAAAAAAAATCCAAAAAAATTGGGAAAAATCCCGTAAAATCAAACGAACACGGCAACATCCAAATGATATGTTCTATAACTAATAACCCACCCAAACTCACCTATATCGCGTCCTAATTCGTCATTCGGCCCTAAAAATATTCTACGATCAAATAAAAATAACAATCAATACTGCATACCTCCACATACTTGATAACCCATTTTTCATCATCTTTTAGGCGTTATCATCGTACATTTGAGCATACATGACCCTCATCGCTCATAACTCACAGCTGGCCTCAACTCAGCTCGCGGTCCATGAAGCTGACTCGACTCGAACCGACGGTTGAACCGACTGGTTCGCTCCCGTAAAACTCTGGCTCGAGTCACGGGTTTTACATTATCGGCCCGGAAAATAACTAATATCAATCTGACACAGGAGAGCAAACTCTCCTGTTGAATGAAAACCATATACTTCCTCAAGAACTCTCATCAGGGCACATACGGGAGCCGTCGCCCTCGGGTCGACAGCGTCCCCCTATCTTTCACATTCTCATACCTCGGCCATTTCTCTATCGCTTCTCGCATCAAATCTCATTCCTTTCCGCCCTCTGCACCTTCCATATTACTCCTGGCCTTGAGCACGAAGGCCGAGCACTCTCAGGCAGTCGCCTTCAGTACCCTTTGAAACCACAAGTCTAGACATGCGCTGCAATGCAATACCCGTGAACCTCCACACTTCTCCGGGTTTGAGGAACTCAAAGGTGGAGTTGTCAGGATCCCTCGGGAATGAAACGGCCCGCACACCATTCCAGAGCCCACTATCGACACACACGTGCCCGCTCGCGTAGCACGGTAGTCGGATTTCCCTCATTCAATCTCTCACAAAAATACGAAAACTATACATATATATAGGTCTGGGTTGGGATTTATACAATAGGCCCGAAGGCAACGTGAGCTGGATCTGAAGTTCGAAAACAAACTCGAGGGATCTCATCCTCGAGGGTTATTAATCCGGAAAATCGTTGGCTAAATGGCCCGAGTTAAGTGGGATCCGATAAAACGCCACTTAACACGTCCTGCATGTAATAAATCAAATACACAATAGAATAGCGTAAAACAGAGAACGAGTCCTAAACGGACCTGGTAGAAGCTCCAAACGGGTCCACGCGCCTAGGCGGCGAGCTCCTACACCGTACCTACACAATCAAGCTAAAAACTAACGCCCGCATGATGAATCACACATCCTATAGCATGCGCACACAATCAACACAATCGCGCATCAGTCAACACACATCAACCTATATCAATTCTAGCAAGCCTACTTAGGCTAATTTGCATTAGATCATGATCATTACCTAGTTACCCTAATTTGTTTCTTAGCCTCCATTTTTAACACCACTCAACCAAACAATTTCATATTTCTATTCTTAATCAAACCTACATTTAAATATATATTTATAACACACAACACAAATCCTGGCATGCAATTCTAATAATCAATATTTTTAAATAATTAAATTAAAATAAATTATACCTCGCGTCGTCGAAAATCGGCGACGGCTAGGGTTTCCGTTTCGTGGCTCGAAACTCGAATTCGGCACCTAGCGGCGTCCGAAGTCCGATCAGATTGGACCAGGTGCGTTCGGCGGATGATCCGGCGAATTTCCCACGAATCCAATTTTCCGGCGGTTCCGGCGGTTTTCCGGCGAGTGTCGGCGATTTTCCGGCGGATTCCGACGGTTTTCCGGCAATGATTCGGGACGGGGCAATCAGGGGGTCTATCGGCACCAGCTCGACGAGCTTGGTCCAATGGCGGTGTCAAACAAAGCAGCCGGGGCGGCGATGGCCGTCGGCGGCGGCGTCGAAAATGGGTGGCGGCGGCGGTGTGCTCCGATCGGGGCTGCGGCCGGCCTCGACGGCGGTCGGGATGATGGGGGAAACGTCGGCGACGGCGAGAGGGTGGTCGTCAGGGTCACAGCGGCGGCGGAGCGGCCCGGACGGCGGCGGAATCCGGCCCGAAGTGGCGACGGCCGAGGCGGCCTCGTGGAGTCGCGGCGGCGCGCTGGCAGGCGATCGCTGGCCGGGGTTGGTCGTGGCGGCACGGCGACGGCACGACAAGGCGGGGCGGCGTCGATCGGCGGCAGCACAGCGTCGGCGGCGGCGGCGGTAGCACACAACAGTGGCGGCGAGGGTTTGGGTGAAGAAGGGTCGGGAGGGAGAAAAATACCCTCAATGGCAGTTTCGTAATTAAGTATTGACTCGATTCCTACTCGAGTCAAAATAATAACTAGTTCGTAATAAATTCTAAAAAAATCTAGAAAAATATGGAAAAATTCCATAAAATAAAACAAACACAACAACATCCAAATGGCATGCTCTATAACTAATAACCCACCCGAATATAATCCAACGCGTCCTAACGCGTTATTCGGCCTAAAACTATTTCTCCGATCAAACATATAAAAAGAAAAAAATACTGCATACTTTCATATATTCTGATAACTCATTTCTCACCATCTTCTCGACGTTATCATCATATATTCAGGTACACCTGACTCTCATCGCTCATAACTCACGGCTGGTCTCGACTCAGCACGCGGTTCATGAAACTGACTCGACTCGAACCAACGGTCGAACCGACTGGTTCGGTAACGTAAAACCCTGACTCGAGTCACGGGTTTTACAATAACAATATTTATCCTTTATCTTAAAAGGCCGAGAGTAGATTCATTTGGGTTAGGTTCGAGTTTACAGACTTAATCAGGTGACTGTAATGCTCCGGTTGAGTTTGTGAGTGAATCAAATTAAGGGTGTTACAGAAAAACTATGATACAATAATAATAGTTTACAATCATTCATACAACTTATTTATGAAATAAAAAAATAAAAAAAATACCACAAAAATGTGAATTTCAACAAGCAAAATTAAGTAAATCCATAGGGCTGTTTTATGGAATGTGTTAATGGTTGTGGGTGAAAACAAATACACACCGCGGATCAACGGCATTTCTAGAATCTAAACTGATTTGCTTGCTGTCCAGTGGAGGCAGCTGATCAGTAGTGTGTTGCTTCTTTAGGGAATGATAGTATTGGACTGAAAAGATGCTGATTGGAGGCATTGCTGGCCAAAGTCCATTGCTAGTCGGTGGCAACTAGCCAAGGAGGGCATGGCAACTATGAAAATGAATAAAATAGGGGTTTTAGGGTTTTAAAATTTTATTGCCTCTTGTACCCAAAGACTAATAGTTTTTGTCATTACTATCTTTAGGAGATTTTTGTCTTTTAGAGATAAAAAACGATTCTGCCCCATTTACGACACTTTAAATAGTTTGTGAATCGCCCACAATTGCCTGAATCAGCCAATTTATAAACTGATTCTAATGATATCCTATTTCACTTGCTGTTTTGAATCGGAAAGCAACATGGTTGATTTGAATAAGCCAATTCCACTTCGAATTGTCCGATTCTTACAACTATGGTGTGGAGCAGCATGTGAATGACATGTTAAGGAGTCCTGCCAAAATAATCAAATTATATTAAAATTATGTATGCCAAGATGAGAGAAGGCAAGAAAATTTGAAGAAAGAGGGATTAACTTTGTTGATCATTCCTTTTGTGTTTACTTTAACACAAATAAATGGTTTTCATGGAGCATTGCATCACGTTTATATGTTAAGGGCAACATATATCCTTAGTCTTTTAGAATTTGTTAGGCTTCTAATTTCTACTTGGCAAGATGTCGGGATATGATTTATATTATAGATAAATTATAATTTTATAAATAAATTTTTATTAAATAATGCTTTAGATTATAATAATCCAATATGTTAGACTGAGATTTTGATTACTTTAAAGATAGATATTATCATAATTGAAAAATAAGTTATACTATAATAATTTGATTTATTATTTTTTTATTCTGATTGTACTTTGATTCATTAAAGCTCCTACTTTTAATATGAGGCCAACATTGACCACCTTCTTATTAATATATATATATATATATATATATATATATAGAGAGAGAGAGAGAGAGAGAGAGAGAGAGAGAGAGGAAAAACTGAGGTGAGCTACACTCCATAAAGCATATATGAGTACACATCTAATTTGAAATTTTTTAGTGGGTCCTCCAAAAAAAATTATACATATTAAATGTAAAGTATGTAAGTAGGATGTTGATAAAATTTTATTTTTTTTAACATAATTATGACATGTTATTAGATTTTTAAAATGTGCACCAGTTAATAGATATTTTAAAATCATTTTTATTACAATTGTTGTAATAATTAAGATAAATAAGTTAGAAGCATTAGATTGTGTTGAAAATCTATAACCCTGTGATCGAACCTTTCATTGAACCCATGCCTCCCTCACCCTAACCAATACCAACACAATTAGCCATCACCTAAGAAGCAAATCCACAGTTTCCAAAATCAAAGAAAGAGGATAAGAAGAAGGATAGGGTAGGAGGAGGCGGGTGAAAATTTCAAGCCATCAAATAATAAACCAACCAAGGGGAAAACTGGAGGTTTGGCTTCTATAAATACTCCATGGCAAATTTATGAAAGGGGGGTACTCATATGTTATAAAAAAAAAAAAGAAGAAAGAAGCAGGAAAGGAAGAAGAAAGGAGAGGAGCCCCTCGCCATAGTAACAGCTTCGGCAACCCCCTAGCCCACCGTTGCAAACATTGAAGTGCCTCCAACACAACCCAACCGAGAACCACCGCAAGAGAAGCCCATGCAATTTTTTCCCTTCCTAAAAGTTGGCTTTGTTTGATGAAGAGTTTTCGATTTCAAATTGATTGGATGTATTTTGACATCCCCAGATCTCGCTGTGAAGCACTCAAAGAGGAAAACATGTGAAAGAGGCTGACTTTGGGGCTTGCTGGCGGCCAACCAGCACCATTACAGACCAAGTACTCATGCCAAAATTGTGGCCTGCACATCCCTCTATCAACCCATACCTTGCCACTCTGCCGGAGAATCCAACTATCGCCGAAAAAGCAAAGGGTAGCCCCCCGCCGGAGTTATGGAGAATCTGCAAGCCGCCATCTTCCTAACCTCCATCCGGCCAATCCAGATCATCTCCAGCCACTCCAGCTCCACTAATAAACTCATCTCAGTGCCACCGATGAAAGCCAACTAAGACCCGCTGCCAGAGAAGCCCACAGCCATCAACAAACTACCCACCGAAGAGAAGGTACAACAACTCGTTGGCTGGCTTTGGGGCTCTCGTCCAGCCAGCCAAGGCCTCCTACAACCACACTCCTGCCTCCAACTGACTCCCATCATCGTTGCCTATGGATCCAGTCAATATTCACCAATAAAGAGCCTCTCCCTTGCCAGAAATCTATCGTAGAAGTCCCTGGCCAAACCAGGGAAGTACAGACAAAGGATCAATCTTGAGGCCTCCATCCGGCCAGCCCAGGCCATCATCGGAAACATCAGTGACTGCAGTGGATTCTCCTCACATCCTAGAACAGAATCCATCCGAGATTCGCTGCTGAAGAAGCCACCGGTCACTAGAAATTTGCCAAGAAAATCACTGCTAGAGTTGAAGAATAGCAAAGAAAACAGTCATTTCCTACAGAGTGCTCTCATCAACTTGTACCGTCTCCGACTGTACCCATCCCACCGGTCTACTTTGTGTCATACCAGATATCATCCCTGACCAAGCATTGGTTCCGGAGAAACCCAAAGTCACCAAAAAACAACCCAAAAGAGGCCCACCAGAAAAGTATAGCAATAGAATGCCACCGGCTTTTCGACTTCCTGTCTTACCGACCCACGCCATCTCCATTCACGCCTTCACCACCAATAAGTCCTTCTCATCGCTGGATACAAATCCAAGTCGATATCCACCGCATTCAACCGCTAAAGTCCCGAAAAACGGTGATAAGAGGTTGGGTGATACATAGTTCCGCTGAACTTTTCAGTGCCACCGTCGCCAGACTGAAGCGTATTTGGACGCTGTACCATAGAAAAATCCATAAATAGTCTGAGATCTAACTATCTGGACGATCACCGCCATGTCATATCCATCGAAAATGCCATCACTACTGCACCACCCACCTAAGCAGGTATGTCAGGCCCGTTGAGTGGACCGAGTCCACTTATCTGTCAGAAACCGTGACCACTTTCTGTTGCCCACGATCATGACCAGATCCAGACCTGATGACCACGTTTGTACGCCCCAAATTTTGAACTGAGCATGCACTGCAGGCAGGCGCACCCAATAATCTCCCAAAGCAAAATCTCCCAAAGCCCGCATACACACGCAACCCTCTCATCTAGTATTTTATTTGTTCTAAACCAACTCAAAACATTTGATTCAGCTCTAATATTGCTCCAAAATAATTTGAAGGCCTTACATACCTTGAATCAAGACAAAACTTGTTACCCCATTATTTTTGGACGCTCTAGATGCGGTGGTAAAATTATTTTGAAGATTTTAAGACAATAAAGAGACTAACCAGGGCATTGGAGTCAAAGGTATCAAAATGTGAATTTATTTAAAAGTAATAAAATTTACTATTTTGTGTAAAGTATAAAATCAAAAAGAAATAGTGAATTCGTAGTTATCAAACCACATATGTTGACTTGAAGGATTTGAGTTGAACCCTAAGAAACCACGTAAAACTCCTCGTCTCTTTCTTTACTCGTAGCATTTTACTTTTATTCGCATAATTCCTTTGTGTAGCAAGGGTACCGTTGGTCCCACGAAACCCTCTAACTCGAATCAAAGCGTGAGTGCAGTGAGCAGGAATCAGCCTGAACACCTAACTTATTTATTTATTTATTTATTTATTTTATATATTAATGTGAATTTTGGATGGTAAGACCTACTAAATTATTCTAAATAAAAGGTGTAATTCATATAAGCTACATGGAGTGTAGTTCATATATATATATATATTTATAAAACAGTAGATTAATTAATCAATTGATACATTGAAAGTAGATTACTGATCAGTAGCTAGTATGGTAAGAATCATGTACAGGGCTAGCTTGAACCCAGGGAATTGAAATGAAATGAACCCATAATTTAACCCGGTTCAACTTGAATATCGATATTTAAATTTTTTTCATTTACGTCAAATTATGTTAATCAAAGCCTAACTACAATAAAAAATAGAATTACTTTATCCATATTCATGTTAAATGAAAATAAGCAATTGGCCATTTTCATTACCCATAAATCATGTGGTTCAAGTTCATAAACAATCGAACGTACTAACGAATGGGCTTGATCCCGATCTCCTTAACTTTTTACATATAAATGTAACCACGTTATAACCGTCGCCGTGAGTGGGCTAATTAATAAAATATATTCTTTTTGAAATTGTAAGATAATAATAATTTTTTTCTAAAACAAATAATAATAGTACATAAAAGGATATCTCAATACTCTTTTTCTAAAGCAAACAATGTTATTTACGGGCAAGATAACATTATATATTGGACCACCATTAAATTTCTTATTAGTTAGAGGATAATATAAGATGTGCTTAAAAAATTGGAAACTTTTCACATGTACCAAATAGCATTCAATAATAAATGAATAATAATACATTTCCAATTCTACTAATAGATTTCGACCATAGCTAATTTTTTTCATAACTTGTATACTACCAAATATAATTGTCATGTAATATTTTAAGAAAGCAACTCTTAAATTATGTCAAGAGTTCAGCGTAACGTAGAAAAAATTACCAACCGACAAATATCCAAAGCCACTGAAAAACCAATGGAGGCAATGTAGACTTGGAAAACCTGCAGATATGTAATCAAGATGAACTCTCGAGTAGGATAAACAACGGCAATATATCAGTCAATATGCCCACCGGCGGTAACTTGAGCCCCTCGCCAAATCTCGTCACCGGCTGCCGGAACGACCACAGGTAGAAATTTTACTTTTTATTGCCAACGGCCGGGGCAGATTAGGCCCGTGTGGCTAGCATCCCGGCTGCACTTCACACAAGCTGGGAGTATGTGTTTTTTTTTCTTTTTTGAGATTCAATGGGCACAAAGGGCACCCATTACGGAGTGAGCGAGAGTCTTTTATATATATATATATATATATATATATATATATATATACATATATATATATATGTAAAAGAAAGAGTGCAAAGACAGAAGTTCATCTGCCCCTAATTTTAATTTAGGTCATGCCGGATTACAAAGATAGCTCAGATATTAACGAAAAAAGAAAACACAACACCTTCCCCCTTGCTTTGCAAGTCGCCAGGTTTCGGCTACGGTCGACAAGGCCCGGCCACCTGCAACGTCGACGGCGGCGGCAGCTAGACCTAGTCGGTAATGGCTGGAGCCTGGTCATCGGTCACCACTGTATGTTTTTTAAGGCTAGCTAGATCTAGTTGGCGGCGGCCAACCGGCGAGGGGGACAGCAAGGTCCAACCCATGAAGGCTAGATCTAGCCGGCAACTACCACATCCAGCTCCACCCCATAATTTTTTTTTAAGGTGCAAAGGTGCAGCTAGATCTAGCCACTATAAGCGGGACCTAGCCGTCCCCTGCCCAAATCTGGTTAAGGGATTATCAGGTCCTAGTTTGAGGTAGCCGAACTTGATTGATAGTTACTAGATTTGGTCACACTGCCACGTAAGGGCCATGGCCAAATCAGTGATCACGCTGCCACATAAGGTCCACGACTAGGAGATGTATATTGTTGAAACTAATTATGTCGTATTAATGTAATTTAAGTTAGGTCACTTAAACATACTCTTAAATCTTGACCACCCGATAAAAATAAATGGCTATGATAAAAGTAGCTCTTATAGTTTTTGTCAGTCAATCAAAGGTAAAGAAGTCATTTTAAAACTAGAATTTTTGAAGAAAAAACCTTAATTTCATCTTTAAAAGAAAATTCTTTTAAAAAAATGTGCATATAAATATTCTTAAAGAAGTAGTTTAAATTTTATATATTAAGTAAAAAATTATACTACCTAAAAATAAAAATAAAATAGACACGTTTAAAAATAATTTGAAGATAAATTATGCAGTGATTTACCAACCACTTTTTAGGAAAGAAAATGACATGAAGTATTTCTTCAATATGAAATTTTGTTTTATAAAAGTCAATTTTTTTAATATATATATATATATATATATCATAATTAAAAAAAACATCGGACGAAGGATATCCTCGTGGCACCATAGTTTAAAGCATCTAATAATGAAACTTCTATATGAAGTGCACACAAAAAAACACATCCATTGTAACTTACAGAGAGTTGATAAAAGCTAGGTAATAGCAAAAACATTATTTCCATCTCAAATACATGAATTAAAGTAAAAATAAATAAGATGGCTGGAAGGAGGGTTGGCAGAGACACAAAGTTTATCCAAAATCAATATAACCTGCTATTTGTATTTGATCCGCACCTGTTAAACTTGAATCCGATATATTTATGATCTGGTCCGACCTGAATCGACAAGTAAATGAAATAAATTGCATAAATATTCCCTACTATAATCTAAATGTATAAAATTAAATTTAAAATTAATTATTTTTAATATTTTTAAATATAATTTATAAAACTGATGATTTTTTTAAGAACGCTGTTGATAAATCTCAGAGATTTGAGGTTATTATTTCCATAAAAAAATAAAATCCTGTGTAACCTAACCTCAATAAATATATCTAAATTCTACCATTTTAAAAAATTTCAAAATTTTCTTTAAAAATTATTATCAGGCGTTATAAAATGTCTGGTTTAAATATTTTGGATTCACAAATGTCCAAAACTCATCCTTAATTTTCAAAGCTCAGGGCCATAGATGTAGTGTGCTTAGATTTGGTACATCCAACGGCTCCTGTGAACGCACGCACTTCAATTTTTGTATGAAGTTGCGGCTGCGGTGAATCCTTCCCCATCTCGCCCTCACTCAACGTCAGAACATGGGTTTGAAGGTCGAAATTATATGCTTTACGCCGACCCCCTTGAATTCATTACATCTCCATTCTGCTATCTCATTCATATAAAAGTTTTTAGTTGTTGGATGATTATTTGTTTGTTGGTTAGTATGTTCCTGTTGGTATCAATTTCACATGTTCGTATGATTGTTGATTGTTGACAGGGCGTATTTTTTGCGTGTCATGGTGAAAATTGGATCTCTTGGTTCTGTCTAATTTTTTGCATGCGTATTAGGTATTTGGGTTTACTTGTTGTTTTGGTCATAAATATCCTGATTTAGATGGTGTTGTTATAGCCTTAAGATCTGTAACCGGGATTGAATGCAAGTATTGGAGGGAAGAAGAAAGAAATGAAGGGTTGGATATAAGAATTGTGGAAGAATGAGAGAGGTTTGGCAGAGTGGTGTTGAAAGCCGGTAAAGTTACATCCAATATGGGTAGAATACTAAGTAGGAGATTATCCTTTATTTAAGATTAATTTTAAAAAAACACTTAAATGAGGATCCATTTGTTAGAATCCTTTTAGAGGGCGGTCTTATGTTATTCTTTTAATGAGAACACATACCTCCACATACATTTACACTGACAGATTGAATAAAGAGAATCAGTGTTTTCTTCATGGGTAGTTTTATTGAAGAGATTTTAGGGATCTAGGTGGTGGGAATCAACTCTTTTTCATTATGATTGAGATCTACCTATGATTTAACATTCAACATTCCAGGCTTTGAAACCAATGAAAGCAAACTAATAAAGGTCATCCGTAACCTTAGCAGTGAAAGATCAATTAAAAAATGTTAAATCACATGTATATCCCAATACAATCGGAAAGGAGTCGATTCTCATTGTCTAGATCACTCAAGTCTCCTCAATGAAGGCGTCGGTGGAGAGAAACCCTTAGTCTCTTCTCACAATTTGTCGTGTAATTATAAGTGGAGGTGGAGGGTGGAGTGGTCTTATTTTTAGGAAAAAACATAAGATCCCTCTTCCTCCTCTATTTAACTATTGTTTCTTTTTAAGTTTGTCTTAAATAAAGGATGATTTGGGATTTCCTCACATTGGGCATAACTTCAACTACGTTCAAGAGGAGGTGGACAAAAGGAGAGACAGAATTAGGGAGAAAAGAAGGTTGGAAAGGAAGAGTTGGAGAGGAAAAACTATGAAGGGCAAAACTATTAGTTGATCAACTCTTTTATGTAAGTGGTTTTCTTTTAAGATTGCTGAACACAGGGAGGATAAACAATCCTATCACACATTCAAGCTTGCTTTCTTCTCGTATAAATTGGTTTTGCAATAATATTTGCATAATAGCTCATTTGCAAAAGTATTGTTTTGGTATGACTGCTGTATGTGGACACTACTTTGATGTGTTCGCTGAGCTTACATCAGAATGGGTTTTACAGGAAGAGTTTGAGGAATACGCTGCAAAGGCAAAGACTCTCCCTGACACCACGACAAATGAAAACCTGCTTATCCTTTACGGGCTCTACAAGCAAGCAACTGTTGGATCGGTAAACACCGGTGAGTATCTCCACTATTTCATTATTTCTGGTCTCTCTTGTATCTGACTGAGATTACAAACGTCTTTCATTGGCACCTTGGAAAAGGAAAATGATTGAACAAATACAAATAGGCTGGGTGGATAAATACAATACTAACTCTAATTTTAGTTTTTGTATTAAGTTTTTTATTCTATGTAAATGACACCCAACTTGAGTTATACACAACTTACAGCTTGTTCTGTATCTGGGTTTATAACTAATAGTATATTAGTTTAGTCATGGACTGCCCTGTGAGAACTGGAGAATATGTCGTTTGCTTTTTAATTGGAATTATTTCTTCGTGAATGTAAAAACTGGAGGTGATTATCATTCAATAAAGTTAAGGGAATGAAGATATATAACTTAGTAAGGACTAGAAGATGAATTTGTATACAGACTTAAACTTTTGGACTAGTAGACAAATTTATATAGCATTAACTCGTGAGAAAGAGGAATATGGAGTGAATTCTGCTCATTTTAGACATTCTGAGAAATTTTATAGATGTGGAAATCAAGCAACCATAGATGTGACCACAAGATACTAGTGATTTGATTACGGCATGTGTAATTGAGTTTCTTCGATAATGTGAAGATCGTCCAGGGATGTTCAAATTGAGGGACCGAGCAAAGTGGGATGCATGGAAGGCTGTTGAAGGTAGGAATGTATTTAGTTTCAATTATGGATTTTTTTTTCTATAGAACAATTTGGACTTCATCATGTGAACCTAAGGAGAAATGTGTCAGGAAAATCTACTGATGAAGCGATGAGTGATTACATCACCAAAGTCAAGCAATTACTGGAGGAAGCTTTCGAATCTGCATAATTGCAACTCTGCATCAACTCCTTCAGTTTTAATCACGCACATTAATATCTATGTTCTTTTAGATTTTTTACCCAAAATCATTGATGCTGGTCTGTGCTATGTTTCCAGATGCTAGTCGAGTCTTAACATGGGTTAGTATCTGCTATTAAGATGCTCACATTTAAATTATCTGTTTAGATTGCGTGGTTGTTAAAAGGAGTTTCTTATGGCTTCATGGCAAAATATTGTCTTGCTTTGTGTTTATGATTGACAGCATTCAGCTTCTTACTCCAAGTACTGCCAACTTATTGGTGTAGCTCGTATGTTCTGCATGATACATCATAGATAGAACTATCTGCAGGATGAAAACTCAATTGCAAAATGAAACTTGAGGATGCATTTCCATTCATATATATTATACAAGATGATTACAAGTTCACAAAAAGAAAGAAAAATGCAACCTGATCTTCTATACATGGCTGTATCATTTTTTGGTCGCAGACCTGAAAAACACAGGACATGTAGATTGGTTTGGAGAAACGTGTCCAATTATTGAATCCAAAAAAAGTTTTCAGGTTTTGGACTGTAATCATAATCGTACCTGTTTTCTATATAATCAGTTTTACAGACATTATTAGAGGCCTTGTGGTGTCCAATAAAGTGTTGGACCCAAGAAGCTTGCAAGGTCTGACAACAATACTTGTGAAATAAATAGTAAATTTCTTTGACTGTAAAATGTCGTCAAGTTACCCTGAACTACATATCTTGATGGGAGGCTAGTAGGCTTTTTTTTTCATGATGGATAGGGGATTCGCAACTCAAAGCCGTAGGGTTTATTTTCATGATTTTCTGGTTGAGGTGAGGAGAAGGGGAAGGGTTAGAGGAGGAAACCCTAAATCGGAGATGTGGAAGGGCGAAGGGACGGGCAGCGGGCAGCCTTAATTGCACTGCAAAGGGAGGTTAGTAGGCTTTGGTTTAAAGAAGAATCAGAGAGGCAGTTTATCATGGAGCAGTGATGCACGAATCGGCCGATTCCGTGCGGAATCGGCCGATTTAAATCGGATCGGCGTCGCGCCGATCCGATTTCGGGGCCGACTCGGTCGGCCCCGAATCGGGTCTTGAATCGGCGGGTTTCGGCCGATTCCGACCAATTTAACTTGGAATTGGAATCGGCCGATTTAAATCGGAATCGGTTTTATTGTAAAATTACTAAAATACCCTAGGTATAATTTTTATTACATTATTTAAGCATGGGCAAAATGGTAATTTGGATTTAAAACCTAAATCAAACCCTCTCCCCCTGATTCCGCCGCCGCGTTCGCTCCGCCGCCCTCAGCCGCGCTTCCGCCGTCCGACCTCAGCTCCGTCCGACCACGCCACCGCCGCCCGATTCCGACCTCAGCTCCGCCCTCCGCCGCGATTCCGCCGCAGACGCTGCGACCGCCGCCCGAACTCGGCTTCCGCCGTCCGACGCTTCCGCCGCGCTTCCGCCCGATTCCGCCGCGATTCTGCCGCGATTCGGCCGGCCGACGGTTTGTCCGACCGGGCTGCCGACATCCTCCGACATCGCCGCTGCGAGGCTCGCCGCCGACCGGGCCGTCGGCGGCGGCGGGGGGTAGAGAGGGAGGGTGGCATTGTCGTAATTAAAAGTTGACTCGAGTCTAACCCGAGTCAAAAATAATAATTAATTCTAAATAATTTAAAAAAATCTTAAAAAATATTTAAAAAATATCATAAACTATAATACACAGAATAATATCAAAATAACATCAATACCCAATTTTAATATATTTATATTGTAAATTGTCAAATTATTATATATGACCGATTAAATTAATTTGGACCGATTCAACTGAATCGATTCTTGGCCGATTCAGACCGATTCCGATTCCGATTCATGTAGCCATGTCATGGAGTGGAGTAAGGCCGTCACAATTTTTTGAAGGAAAGATTAAAAAGTGAGACGAAGTCACCTTGGATCCCAACGTAGCCAGTATTAAGGTGGAAAGAAAAGAAGGCAACGATGACAAATCGCCTGGAGTAAAATTTTACAAATTCTGTATGATTGAACGCAACAGATAAACAAACCAGTATCCCCTACCTGATCACTTGATAAATATAAAATGATGAAGTCGATAAATCGTTGATCGAGAAGGTATAGTTTTCGGGTTGTCAAACTAGACCCACCCTATGAACAATCTGTTCACTACTAAAAATAAAATAAGAAGCCAAACTGAACCCCAACCAAAACCCCTTCTCCTTCATTGTTAGCACAGCTCTGGTATCCACTCAGAGCTGGGGATGAACCCTGGCCACCATTTGAGAAGGTCTTGCTGAGAACATGAATTAGCAAAACAAGGATCAAGGGACCAATGAGTGTTCTACTTACAAAGTAAACAACCAAAATCAGGATGAGAGGAACAATTACAGATTCACTAACATAGTAGATTGCCAGCAACAAGATCAAAGGGATGACAAACACAAACGAGACCGTCGTCTCTTCCACCTCCGATAGAAAGGATGCACTATTCATAATACCTGGCCCCCAGATTGCAGCCGTCACTACGGCAACCAACAGAAACGGGACAAACGGTGAAGGGCCGCCTTCCATTTTGTCGCTCAACTGATCACCACCTTTAACTGTAAAATCTGAACTTCACAGACATATATGCTCATGCCCAGATGTCATATATAATGGTTGTCTAGCCATTTCTTAATCTTGGGTCTGAAGACCTCTAGATGGAGAAAAGCTTGGAGACAAGATTTGCCAAGACAATGCAACAGAAGTACTTATTCTATTAGAAGCTCATGGGTCTTGTGAGGTTTTATGGCATTTTTAAATCACCTTTTGGTGGAGGTCCATACTACCCATTAGAGGGAGAGTTGGTGCAATTCTATGACTGGTTTTGTGTCAATGTAGAGCGTGGTTCTCGAGTATCAAGTTTCTTTCCTTACGTTAATGGTCGTTTAACTTAGAAGTAACTTGAAGTACTGAAGAATGTGAACTGGTTTTGGTCTTGCGTTGAAGATATATCACATTGAGTATTTTGGCAGTGCCCGTCACCACCAATCAAATCTTGCCTTGAGATTTCACGAAAAAGAACGGAAAATATTATCAAAAGTATGAAATAATCAAAAATAGGCTACAAAATTACCAAAAAAGTGTAGTTGTTTTTTCAACTGATTGGTGGTTAAGCTTCTAAAATCTCCTCACGGGAGGAGATTTCGGTTATTTTAATGACTCAAAACCATTTGCATTTACATTGGTCCGTGTATATATATGTATATATGTATTTTAAATCAGCATGATTTATGTAGCTGCTGCAAGTGTTCCATAGATTAGAGCAAGTTGTAGAAGATAATAAAGAGGCGCAACAGCAGCAAGGACCCCATCCCAAATCCTTACTCATCACTGCCATAGCTATTGAGCTCTGTACACCCCAACTCAGAGAAAGGGGATGGGATTAGGGAAGAAAGCATTTAGAAATTGAATTACCAGGAGAAGAAGAAATGGGCACTAAGAGCAAAATAGGAAAGAAACTTTCCTGAGCTCCAATGAAGATGGAATCCATGTCTGAAATTGTTGAGCCACAGATGATCAAACTCAAAGCTATGATCATCACTGAAGGAATCACTGGTGATGGATCACCACCCCCATTCTTCTTGATAATTCTCTACTTCTTTTTTAGTGCTTGCTCAAAGAAAGATCAAGTAATTGTTGACGTTGTCTCTTATTCTCTTATCTCTCTTATACGTCAAATTTTTTCTCTTGTGATTCTTAGCATTGAAGACATGATTCACTTTAATATATATATATATATAGTAGCTTATACATATGATATAATTTGCTTCTTTGTGTATTGGAAATCATTCTCTTACTTGTTGCACTTGAAGATGAAAATTTATAAAGTTGTTATGGGTGTGTAGGACTTATGTCTCCGACCCTAGACCAGGATGAAGTGGAAGAAGAAGAAGCACATTATGTTGCATGAATGATTGGTGTAACAAGTGGCCAATATTGGGCTACTAAAATTTGTTGCTTTCCATTCATGATTGGCGATTTTGAGTTGAAGTATGGATTTAATATTATGAGAAGACCAACTGGTTGATGTAACAAATCCAAGAATATTTTCTTAAAACGAATTAGGTGACAAAATAATGTTAACTCTGAAAATAAGGATCAAGATCAATGACAAGAAAAAAATTAAATGTAGTTTAAGAGGATTAATATTTCATTTAGTAATGCAATTTTCTTGTGGAGAAATAGGAGTATTCTATGTGACAAACATCACCAAAAATAACACCAACACTATTCTTATCATAATGACAAATATCCGAAGCTATTCTTATTTGGAAATTGGTCAGATCGATCAAATAATTCAAATAATACAGATTCAAACAATTCAAGTTATGCAAGATTTTTATTTTAATTTTTTTGTGTAGTTTGATGCCCATGGTATAGAATCAATTGGCTCAATTTTCACCAAAGTGAGATGTGGCGATAAACTTGGTGTGTAAAGCAATTAATTTGGTAAAATTAGTATTTGATGATGAACTTAACTATGTAGTTGATGTTCGAATATTTGACTATTTTATCTTGTGTACAAGTTATAAAGAAAATATTTAATTTTTGAAATGAAATTTAGATAGATAACATAAATGAAAGTCATTTGAGTTTGACATAAACACAACCTAATTCAAATTTTATTAAAGATCAATTAGAATTTGAAGACAAAAAAATCAAGTTTGAACTGAAGTGGGCAAATGGGCAAGAATGAGTATTTATCAAGCGAGTTGAGTCAGTTGAGGTGTTTGTGTCTTCAAATTTAAATTGAACACAAGTTTCAGTTGAACATGGACACGCAATTGACTCAATCTCATTTGATAAATACTCATTCATATACATTAAGCCCACTTCAGTTCAAAATTGATTAAATTGTCTTCAAATATCTAATCGATCTAAGTAAAAATTGGATTTGATAATGTGTTTATGTCAACTCAACTGACTTGGGTCATTTATGTTATCTATCTAAATTTCGTTTCAAAAATTAAATATTTTCTGGAGAACAGTACACAAGCAATAAAATAGTCAAGGCAGAGTTCGAACATCAGCTACCGTCAAGTTCATCATCAAGTACTAGTTTTACCAAACTTAATTGCTTTACACACTCAAGTTTATCATTACATCTCACTTTGGTTGAAATTTGAGCCAATTAATTCTATACCATGGGCATCAAACTACACAAAAGTGGGTTAAATAAAAGTCTTCATTATTTGAATTGTTTGAATACAATATTATTTGAATTATTTGATCGATCAGACCAATATTCCATATTTAAGAATAACTTCGGACATCTATCATTATGATAAGAATAGTGTTAGTGTTATTTATGGTCGACGTTATGTCTAGTGTGCATAACATTAAATTTCATGTCTCGGCTAATTATCAGGCAAGTCAAGTCGAGTTTTATACGATTTGAACCCAACTCATTTGACTTCGAATTTGAGTCAAGTTAAAAAATATTTGAGTAAGCTGAGTACGAGTCGACTTCTAGTTAGCTTAATTTGTTTATATTGATGTTGATTTTTTGTATATTTTAAATTTGACCTAATTATTTAGTAAAGATAGTTTAATCATATATATATATATATTTAATTTAATATCATATAATAATATTTTATACTACGGTTATATTTACATTAAAAAATTAAAATAAATAAGGTAAAAACTTTATTTTTTATTAAAAATTTTAAATTTATAAGTCATACCGAACTATGCGAATTGCATTAACCGGACTTATTTAATATCGAATTTAATTGGATTTTAAGCGATGGTTTTTTCCGAGAGAGACTATCCACCAAAATGGGGTTGAATAGAGCCTGGAAGAGTTAAAAGCTAAAAAACTAAGGATGCAGACCAACGACCAACCAAAGCATCAAAATGCCGACCATCCCCGCCACGCTTCGCCTCCCTCCTCCTCCTCTTCTTCCCCTCCACCACTCCAACTCCTCCCTTCTTTGCAGAGCTGCTTCCTCCACCCCTCCTTCCCCGCCCCCGCCATTCCCCAGCCAAAAGGTAAGTTCTTTTCATCCATCTCTACCTGGGCCATCTTCACATGCCTGCTCCAGCGCATATATTCGTGGCTATTGTCTACTCATTCTGCATGGTTTTCAGCTGGTGTTGGAGGTCAAAGAGAAGCTCCAGAAAGAGTATCCTGCTTTGCCTGTTGGGAGAAATGGAAGGGATGATGACGATATGATTCTTTGGTTTCTTAAGGACCGCAAGTTCCATGTGGAAGATGCCGTGTCCAAGTTGACCAAGGCCATCGTAATTCTTATTTTTTTGTTTTCTATGGATATAGTCACATTTTTTTTATCTACTATGTTTTTTATATTAATTAAATAAAATGCTCAGTTCTTGTGGTTTTTCTGAAATTTTATGGTAGAAATGGCGCCAGGAATTCGGTGTATCACATTTGTCGGAGGAATCAGTAAAGGATATGTATGCAACTGGGAAATCGTATTTGCACCAACATACTGATGTCCATGGTAGACAAGTGCTTGTAGTGGTTGCCTCCAAGCACTTTCCTTCTGTAAGGCACCTGACTCTAAAACATGTGTTTTGGTTATGCATGCTGCCAAACAATGTGAATGATCCAAACATTTTTATATTTAGAATGATAAAATTCATGTTTCCCTATCCTATTTATGTTTTAAGTTTTAATTTTATTTTTGTCAATGCACTTTGCAATTGACACTCTGTTTGTGTTTTTTATTTTAGATACACAATCCTGTCGAGAGTCAGAAGCTTTGTGTGTTTCTTATTGAAAAGGCATTGACTAATCTTCCGACTGGAAAAGAAGAAATTTTAGGAATATTTGATCTCCGGGGTTTTGGAACGCAAAATGCAGATATCAGCTTCTTGAAGTTTGTGGTAACTGTTAACCATGGCCTTTGATTTACCTACCTCATCAATTGCCATTTTTTTTATCATATATGTACTCAAGTACAACTTTATTTAATGTGCCAGCCGAACACTTGCAAACCTAACCTTCATAAATTAGACTTCTGTGTACACAAAAAGACAGAGTTGTTCTAGTTAATTCTGTTTTAATTGTTGACCCCCTTGTTTGGTGAAAAATTTGTTAAATTTTGTTAATGTCTCTCCAGATGGTTATACTGTGAAAAAAACTAACTTTTTATAACCTGTAATTTTTTTCTTCAATACATCCTTCAACTTGAATCTATATTGTTCTCTTTAATTTGCGAATAGTTTATGTAATTGTCATTTGTAGAATTAACATGGACCTTTTTTTGCTAAGTATTTATGTGTTGTGCTTTGTACAAGTAGATTGATGTGTTCTATACATATTATCCTCGGAGATTGGGGGAAGTCCTGTTTGTTGATGCACCATTTGTATTCCAGCCAATTTGGCAAGTTGTAAAGCCATGGCTCAAATCATATGCATCCCTGGTATTTTGAATCATCATCAAGGTTACTTTATTTTCCCGCACCTTGTCAAAATTAATTTCTTAGAGTAGCCTTCTCGTCATTCTTGTAGGTTAGGTTTTGCTCAGCAGATACTGTGCGTAAAGAATATTTCACAACAGACACAATCCCAGATGACTTCAGGAAATAAGAGACAGTTACTCCTTAATTGGGAAAAGCATGCTCAGCTTCATAAAGATATGATTTTGATGCAGAATCACAAATTTTTTTACAGCTGGGAGGTTTCCTATTCCCTGCACTCGTTCAATCACAGTAAGATCTGCTGGGCATGCTTGCAGCAATATTGATTTACATAGTCTAGAATTTTGTAAAAGAAATGCATTGGGTAATTGAATTATTAGGACAATAAACTATTTGTTATTGACCTCGATGTTGTGGGTATCATTTCTTGTGAAGTGAACAGTCTCTTTAAGGAATTATAGAGATAAAACTATGATATATTCAGATGTAACAATCTGTTGTGTATTTAAAAGTACTTGAATCTATGCCATGTGGGGGCAACCATGCATCACTGAGATGTAAGAAGCCTCTAAATACATTTAAATGGAAAAAAATATTTTCTCCTGGGAAAAAGAAGAGCCAATATATGAGACATTGTTATTTATGAGAAGACCAACATGATTTTCATGGAAAACTCCAAACATGGCCTCAGAGAAACTTTGAGAAGTTCATCCATCACTGGAGACCATACGAAAGCAAAGCTGCAATTTCAGCGATTCCAGCCACCAGACCAATAATGACTCCAATTGGGGGCAATCCTCCTCCAACTGCTTTTCCCGTGTTCACATCATATCTTGCAAACCGTTTCTTGGGAGCGTTAAATTGGGGGCAGGCGTAGCCATCAGGCTGCAAGTCGTTCTCCAAAAGGTTAGTGAAACTGTGAGAAGATGCATGGCTAAGGATAGCAATTTTGCTGCGAAAAGAGTGTACGCCACAGGGCCTCAGGGCCCAGCAAGCATGGCCCTCCATGAAAGCCTCTTCTCACCCGAAAGGTTTTGGAAGTGTGATACATTCTTTAGTAGTTATGCTATGGAATGACCATACCCAAGTGGGAGCAGAAATGTGAATACTGTCATGATCTTCAGGATGAACACTCTCGTGATCTGCAGAAATGTGAATCCTTGTTATTTGTGTGCTCTTAGTAGGTTAATGTATTATTAATAATGTTAATGCATGCTCAACTTAAATGTTTTTTTGGGCGGAGTGTTCCGTAGGTTTGGTTTGGAATCAATTGAACTTAATTTCCGAAATGGTATTCGATCACCTAAACTGCACACCAAACCGAACCTGAAAGTTTCCCAAAATCGAACCCAATTGAAACCGAACCAAAATATTTTGGTTTGGTTTAACCGAAACTGAAATTATAGAAATTATATTTAAATTGATTATGATTTTTATAATAAGTAAAATTAAAACGTGATTTAACTATCATAATCTTATTCAAAAATATTTTATACATGAATATTATATTAAGCATCTCAAATAAATTATAAAAAAATAAAAAAATAATTCTAACCCACATAAAACATGAATATTAAGTTTTTTTTTGTTTATTCTATCAGTTTCGGTTTGGCTTGGTTCTAGACTAAAATTTTACACACTTAGAAAATTTATCCAAGGTGGAAACCAAAATTTTTGCCATTTCCGTTTGAACCAAAGTTTGCTCAGCCCTATTCTAGTGTTTGTGGGGTGTTCTGTATAGAGTTTTAGCGAGTGATTCAGTGTGTTAATGAATTATGGTCTCTGGTGATGATAGTACCGGCCTAATGCTAGGAATTATTAGGTTGAATATCCGTTTAAAGACTGTGTAGATAAACTTCTTGATGGATTTAAATTGGGTATGATTGGGATCAGTTAACTAAAAGGTTGTAGAGCTCCTTGGAGAAAATAATTTATCATCATAAATTTTGTTCACTGAATTGTTATTGCTATTATTAATTAATATTTATTCGTGGTGTTGATTAGATATTAATCAACATGGTATTAGTTCATGTAGGGTATCAACTTATTAATTAATTGTTACAGTTGTTGTGTACTTGTGTTTAAAGAATAACTAGTTTGGGGTTAGATTAAAGTACTTAATGCTGCTCCTCCAGTCCTAAACTCTCTGATCTGCTTCCGGTATAGATTGAGGGCAAACAAGTCATAAAAGTCACCCTCTCCATGACGCTTCTCAAAACAGGTTGAGTGCCTCTTCTAGCGGTATGCGTAACCTTTTCTCAAACTCTTACTTGTTGGGCTCACTTCCATCTTGCAGGTTGGCAACAGGGGCAACTTCACCACTCTTCCCCCCTCCTCCCTACTTACACCCAACCGCTTCTCCACGATGGCAAGTGAGGAAATAAGTGAAGATGAATCCATTGCTTGGCAGGGTCATCTCGTGGGTAAACTCTTCCCCCTCGTCAACAGTGCCTTCAATGCAATAAAGACCATGTAGGAAAGGCGCTATACATAAGGCGGCAAGACTATGAAGTTATCCTTCTCCAAGATCAATAAATACTCATCAAACTCCGGAACAAGATAGATAGGGAAAGTGCTTTAGACAACCAACCCATTATCATTTACAACTCGCTGCTAGTTTTCACCGAAGGGCATCATGTGGGAGAAGCCAGCAATATTGAGCCGATGGAATACATGATGTGGGTAACCATATTTCAATCTACACTTTTCTTCACCAAGCAATGACTGAAGATCTGTTTGAAAATATTGGAAAATAAATCCCACTCCTGGGTGGAAAACTCATCACCATTAAAAATAATGAAGCAAGAGACACATTTCTATGACCTTTCCGCCCATCCCCAGCGAGCTTCTTCTTGATGATGCCCTTATTGCTGTGAAAGCTAGATATAAAAAGATCAGGGTTTTTTGTTATTACCGTGGCCACCTTAGGCATTGGGGAAATGCTTGTCCGGAGGTTCTTGAGCAACATCCTAGTAGCAAAGGCGGCATCTCCAGCGTGGAGATGGTCTTCGAACCATGGCTGACCACTACCTCCATACTACTCAGGTGCCTTTGCCAAGCACAAACTGACCAAATGCACAACTAACCCAACGCGGCGCAAGTTACATCGTCTCACCAAAGCGGGCTACCCTTCTCCAATAGAAACAATCCAAACCTAGAATAATACCGCAGTTCCCAAGCCCCAACCCACTCGAGTTCAATGAATTTATTGATAAGTTATTCTTTGACTTTATCCTAACAGATTTATACAAATCTTCCTCCTAACTAATTTCTTTAAGCCTCTCCTCGTCTTTATCCTAACAAATTATAACTATACTATACAAATTTTCCTCCTATAATTCTTGTAATTAATTCCTTGATATGTACTCTATTTATATGTGAATAGAAAAATCTCTCAGTAAGAAAGTTTATTTATTTTCATAATATCGAAGCTTTTATCCCTCAATCTAATGGCCTCTCCTACCGACTCCACTTCCAACAACTCTGTCTTAATTCCCTCTACTCCTATCAACTTTTTTGTGGTAAAATATATTTCCCATGACATCTCTCTTAAACTTACGAGAGAAAATTTTATTCTTTGAAAAGCCCAAGTCCTCCCTGTCTTGTGCACTCATCATCTTGTGGGATTGCTCGATGGTACTTCCCGAAGCCCACACATCCTGTTGAAGATGTTGATAAATGGGTACGCCTAGATCAAATGGTCTTTGGCTAGTTGTTGGGGTTACTCTCTCCACAAGTTCTTTCTCAAGTGGTTGACAAACCCACTTCTCAAGGTGCTTGGACTGTTCTTGAGACCTCTTATGGCCTACTGTCTAGAGCCCGTATACAGCAATTGAAGTCTGAACTTTAGAGCCTTCGAAAGGGTACTTCCTCCATTCCCAATTTTATTGATCATGCCAAGTCCTATTGCTTTAGCATTAGCTAGTGCCGGGAAACCTGTTGACGATGACGATCTTTTGCTCTGTGTGTTACGAGGATTGGGATTGGAGTTTGATCCCATCGTTGCTGCAATTAATTCCAGGGTTGAGCCTCCTACCTTGGATGAGGCTTGCAGTCTCCTTCTTGATTATGAATTGTGCCTCTCATCCTCATCTCCCACAACACCTGTTGCAGCCTTCTCTGTTGTTCCCTTGCCCGCCCCTAGCCCTATTGGTGCTCCTATTTCTGGACAGGTATCCTCCCAGACTTTTGGCGGCCGCACCTCTGGTGGTCGTTCTTCTCGTGGTGGTAATCGTGGTCGCATATCTGCTAGCCGTGGACGTGGGCGTTCCTCCCAGCGGTCCCCTTCTTCTATCACATGTCGTTTGTTATCAGTGTGGTCATCCTTATCATAAGGCTAACACCTGTTGGGCTCCTGATGATGTGGTGAATTCTGCTAAAGCTCTTAATGCTATGAGTATATCCAATCCCTCTGATCCAAATTGGTATCTTGACACCGGTGCAACACACACTATGACACCCTTGGCTGATGATGTCTCTAGTAAGACCCCTTACACTGGAACGGATCATATTATGGTTGGTAATGGTGCTGGCCTCCCCATATCTTATAATGGTTATATTTCTTTACCCTTATCTAGTGGATCTCATTTATCATGCAAAGCCTTACATGTTCCACAATTAAGCAAGCTTCTTTTATCCGTTGCTCAGATTACTCGTGCTAATGATTGCTATTTTATATTCACTTCTTCTAGTTATGTCATCAAGGAAAGAAAGACAAGGAAGTTACTCCACTGTGGACAGATTGATGGCGATCTTTATCCACTACCAGCATCGTTCAATAAAGTTAGTTTTGCAGCAAATAAAGTGTCAGCTGATATTTGGCACTCGCGTCTTGGCCATCCTTCTCTCAAGGTTCTCCACCAACTACAACCAATCTTAGGCTCTTCACCATTATGAACTTCACCTTGTTATAGTTGTCAATTAGGCAAGAGTCATCGTCTGCCTTTCTCTTCAAAGGAGTCTCGATCGACTACTCTTTTAAATGTTGTGCATTGTGATGTTTGGGGACTAGCTCCTGCATCATCTTTAGATGGTTTTCATTTTTACTTGATCTTAGTTGATGACTTTAGCAGATTTTGCTGGTATTATCCATTGTGTCAAAAATCTGATGTTATTAATATCTTTCCTGTGTTTATTAATATGGTGGAAAATTTGTGTCGCTCCAAAATTAAATACATCCAAAGTGATGCCAATGGTGAATTTATTGGTCACATCTTAAAGATCTCTTTGCTAAGCATGGTATTATTCATCATTTATCTTGCTCTGGGATGCCCGAGCAAAATGGCCTGGTCGAAAGGAAACACCGACATATTGTTGAAACTGGCTTAACCCTATTATTGCATGTTTCTTTGGATCAAAAGTTTTGGAATTATGCCCTCTCTATGGCTGTGTATCTGATCAACCGTCTACCCAGTCCTCTACTACATAATACATCACCATATGAGGTACTTTTTAGCTCTACTCTAGATTATTATTTCTTGCGTACGTTTGGGTCCGTATGTTACCCTTGTCTTGTTCCTTTTGGTCGGTTGAAACTTCAATACAAGAGTCGTCAATGCATTTTCATCGGGTATAGTCCTTCACATAAAGGGTATAGATGTTATGATCCTTCTACTGGAAAAATTTTAATCTCACGCCATGTGGTTTTTCATGAATCTATATTCCTTTCCTTACCAAACTCAAGTCCCCCCTCATCTCCACCTATGTTCATCAAACGACCCTTCCCAAAGCTGTCGGATATGTCTTCCCGCTCCTCTATTTCTTCCTCTGCCCAGGCTCATTCCCCTCTCACTTTTATGCCCCTCTCTAATCTGCCCTTCCACTTTGTTCCTCCTATCCCTCCCCAGCCCACCCCCTCTGCCCTACCCGATACCTCAATACCTTCCCCTCCATCGCCATTTATTGTCTCCTCCCAATTAGATGTTCCGGCCCCTCACTCTTCTCCCTCTCCATCCATTACTTCCTCACAACTTACTACTAATATCCATCCTATGATAACCCATAGCCAAGATGGGGCTCCCAAGCCCAAAGCACTTTTCTGCACCCGCTACCCTATTCCTTCTTATCTTCGGCATCAAGCAATGAATGACGAATTCAACTCTCTGCTCAAAAACTGTACATGGTCCTTAGTTCATTGCCTTCCATCGATGAATGTAGTTAGTTCAAAATGGGTTTTCAAGGTGAAGTAACGATCTGATGCTCTCTTGAACGATACAAAGCCAGACTGGTTGCAAAAGGGTTCCATCACCAATTTGGTCACGACTACAATGACACCTTCGGTCCAGTAGTTCGCATTGGCACCATTTGTCTTGTTAATTCCATTGCCATTTCAAAGGGTTGGGTCCTTAGGCAACTTGATGTTAAGAATGCCTTTTTCACTGTGATTTTAAAAAAGACGGTACTTATGGAGCAACCTCAGCTGTTTATTGATTATAATTCTTCTAACTATATTTGTCACCTACACAAGTGTAAAACCCACGATTCGAGTTAGGG
>JAURVB010000553.1:0-88626 GCA_033002965.1 Piper betle | reverse complement strand
AAATCATTATATCATAATGATAAATCACCAACTGACGCATAAAGAATGATTTTGATCAGCATACAGTATAATCTTTGTGCAAATATTGCATATATCCATTAACAGAGCAAAATGGAAAAGAAATATTACGATCAATTAAGCATTTTAAACTATAAACCTAAAAAACTAGTAACATCTGCAAGCAAGGAGATCCAGCATGCTGCATACAAGACCAGCTAAAAAAATGAAAAACCCTCGAGAAGCAGTAAGCAAACTCCAACCCCTCAAAAACAATGTGTACAACTATCTAAAAAAACTAAATAAAATTGCTGATTACTTGAGAACGTACCTGTCAGTCAACCGATGTTTTTGCTCCCCGGAAGAACTTTAGGTGATTAAATTTCAGGTCAACAGAAGTACCGTAGACATGAAATGAAGACTTGTTCAAGTTGCAAATGTCAATAATAGGATTTATGTTTCAGATAGTGATATCACCGTGTCCTTTCTAATACCATTAAAGATGTTTGTTTAATCGATAGTGAAATCAGTCATCAACCCATGGACGTATCTGCCGATCTATACAAAGCTGCATGCTGGAACAGTGGAAACCCCACGCTCTCTCATTGTCTTCCTCACACTCACCACACCATTCCAGTGCCCTATGCCTGCGTAAGTATTAGCCAAACCAATGTACCTTCCACTATGCTGAGGCTCAATTTCGACTAAAAGCCTGCCAACTTTTTCAGCCAGTTCTAAATGCCTATGCATTACACATCCATTCAGCAAAGCTCCCAGCACAACACCATCTGGCTGCATCGGCATATTCAAGACAAGCTCTTTAGCTTCCCCAACATGCCCAGCACGGCCTAATAAATCCACCATGCATCCATAATGCTCCAGAGTCGGAGAAACCCCATAAACATCAGTCATCAGGTTGAAATATTCCCACCCTTCATCCACCAGCCCTCCATGATTACAAGCAGTCAAGACACCAATGAAGGTGACTTCATTCGGCTTAGCCCCACTCTTTTGCATCAACTCAAAATGCTTAAATGCCAAACTAGTAAAACCATTGACGGCAAAGCCCATGATCAACGCACTCCAAGCAGTTACATCCCTCCTCACCATTCTATCAAACACAAGCCTGGCATTTTCAACACAGCCACACTTAGCATAGAAATCAATCAATGCAGTTCCCAGCTCAAGTCCACGCTCAACTCCATGCTGCACCGCAAACGGATGCACCCACCTCCCCAACCTAGCAGCACCCAATCCCGCACAAGCACTCAAAACACTGACAAGCACCGGCGTATAAGGCCTCAAACCCACCTCACACCTCCATTGACAAAACACCCTCACAACCTCTCCAAAACAGCCGTTCTTCACATAGCCAGCAACCATAGCTCCCCAACTCACATCATTTTTCACCGGCATTTCGTCGAACACCTTCCGAGCCTCTCCTACAAACCCGGCCGCACAGTAACCACTCACCATACTAGTCCAGACAACAACATCTCTCCCACAACCCGCATTGAACACCCGACGAGCAGCATCAACACCGCCGCAGCTCGAGTACACACCGATCAGAGCGCTCACCACGTACGCGTCGGCGCAAAATCCGAACTTTATCACCTGGGCGTGAACCTGCGACACCGAGGAGAGCAAAGAACACGACTTTACGGCGAAGGGGAAGGTGCGGGCGTCAGGGGCGACGCCGAGGGACCGCATCCGAGCGAAGAGGGAAAGGCCGCCAGCGGAGGCCGGGGAGCGGGAGTGGGCGATGAGCATGGCGTTGTAGTCGAAGAGGGTGGGGTGGGGGATGCGGTGGAAGAGGCGATGGGCATGGGTGAGGTGGCCGGCGGCGGCGAAGGCGGCGAGGAGGCGGCTGGCGACGAAGGAGAAGGGGGCGAGGCCGAGGAGGATGAGGTGGGCGTGGACCTGCTCCAGCCTGCTTCTGCTCCGGCACTGGTCGAGGAGGGTTACGTACGGCGCCGGCGATAGATTTTCCGGCGACAGCATCGTGCATGGCTATGGTAGTAAATGTGTTTAAACTATGATCGGATTTGATTATGCATAAAATACCAAAAAACAGGATTGCTAATTAAAGGATTATGATCCTCCAACTAAATCTAGCTCCTAAAGCATACCCGCATGAAATTCGTTCCTTACTTCAAAGGAGTGCTGGGCTTCTTCAACTCCCCTCAACAGACAATGGCAAGACAAGGATGGAACATAGTGAATGTTATAAATTATCCATTACATGTATTAAACTGGACCCGTTTTTTATCTCCCCTCTTCCCCCTCAAGATTACATGGATTAAAACTCAAGCCTTGGTTTTACATCCCTGCTTCAATATAGTAGAGTGACTACGCAACAGAACCATCCAATTGGCCACACACTGCCCACGAACTTCTCAAATTTCACCACCAAACATCACCTGCATGGCCACCAGTTTGGAGACTTGGACTCTCAAGGACTAGGAGCCGCATTTCCTGTAGATAAAAGAACATATATCCTACCTTTATCAGAAAGAGGACGTGAAGATAGAAGATAGCAGAATTCAATAATCCCAAGAAGGACAACTGTCATATTCTCATACAATATATTATTAAACATAACAAATAATAAATAATACTAAAAAATAATTATTACATCTCATAGAACCTGTGAAGATGGAAGATATTGCTATTAATGCACCCACGAAGAATAACCTTCATATTCCCATAATATATATTACAGACTGTACAGTAATATAGAATGAGGATAACATGATTTCATACGTATGCTACATACCCGTTCGAAGTACGTAGTTACTAAGGCGCGGCCCTGCAGGTGGGGCAACGCCGGCAGCGGGACATCCACTGCTCGATGCAATCGGCGTGGAAGCAGTGCCTGCACGCTTTGAACGCTCGCATCTCCAAGCGGGACTCGAACGGCTCGAGGCAGATGGGGCACTCTTCGCTGCCGTCCGATCTTCGCTGTCGAAGGCCACGACGACGAGCGCCCTCATCGCCAGCCCAAGCGCCTCCTTCCTCCACGCCGCTCGGCCCATTCGATTAGGAGCAGCGCGCCGGCTACGACGGCCACGCAAGAGGCGAAGATGACGGCCAAAGACGGCCAGAAGCCGAGACCTGAGATGGGCGTACTGCTGTCGGAGGGGACGAAGGTGCCTACCTGCTCCGTGGCCGGGTCTGACATTGCTGCAGCTGGTTTGAGGCACCGGCGACGATGACGATATATCATCCATGCAAGCTAGCTTGTGAGTGAAGATGGAGGTACTTTGGGAAGAAAGCGTGAGACAGTGAAGCTATACCGAAATGGAAGTGAAATGACGATGAATCGGTTACATTTGAGTGATTTCCTCCTGCGAATGTACCACCGTCGGAAGCAAAAATATCATCAACAGCTCCTACCCAAATTAGCCCTTGCATTGATTTCCTGTTGTCCATATGGGCTTCAATTTTTTAGATTTTGTAGGGTGGTTATTGAAATCACATATGCATAACTGAGTCAATTCCGACTCGGCCGATTTAACTCGGATCGGCAGCGATCCGATTTAAAAAATAACGTGAATCGGCTAGGCACGAATCGGTCCGCGAATCGGCCGATTCGAGCCGATTTCACCCGATTCGAGCCCGCGTGGCGGCAAGGGTGGTGATGGGCGACCGGGGGACCGGGCTGGGGGCAACGGTGGCATGGGACAGGGTGGCAACGGCGAGCGGCGAGGGAGGCGAGGGCGAGCGGCGAGGGAGGCGAGGCGAGCAGCGAGGAGGCGAGGGCGGCGAGGCAGTGCGAGGCGAGCTGCGAGGGCGGGGCTGGTCGGTGGCGGGTGCGAGGCGGCGTGCGGCGAAGCGGCGGAGCGAGCAGGGGGCGACGAGGCGAGACCGGGGGCAGGGGGCGACGCGGCAAGAGGGCGGCAGGGCGGGGAGGCGGGCGCGGGCGCAGCGGCGGCGGTCGGGGAGAACGAGGGATGAAATATAAGTGGCATTCTCATAATTAAAAGTTGACTCGACTCCGACTCGAGTCAAAAATAGTAATTAATGTAACACTCCGTTTCGGCTCACCCGTCAACCGACCCGGAAAATAACTAATATCAATCTGGCACAGGAGAGCAAACTCTCCTGTTGAATGAAAACCATATACTTCCTCAAGAACTCTCATCAGGGCACATACGGGAGCCGTCGCCCTCGGGTCGACAGCATCCCCTATCTTTCACATTCTCATACCTCGGCCATTTCTCTATCGCTTCTCGCATCAAATCTCATTCCTTTCCGCCCTCTGCACCTTCCATATTACTCCTGGCCTTGAGCACGAAGGCCGAGTACTCTCAGGCAGTCGCCTTCAGTACCCTTTGAAACCACAAGTCTAGACATGCGCTGCAATGCAGTACCCGTGAACCTCCACACTTCTCCGGGTTTGAGGAACTCAAAGGTGGAGTTGTCAGGATCCCTCGGGAATGAAACGGCTTGTACACCATTCCAGAGCCCACTATCGACTCACACGTGCCCGCTCGCGTAGCACGGTAGTCGGATTTCCCTCATTCAATCTCTCACAAAAATGCGAAAACTATACATATATATAGGTCTGGGTTGGGATTTATACAATAGGCCCGAAGGCAACGTGAGCTGGATCTGAAGTTCGAAAACAAACTCGAGGGATCTCATCCTCGAGGGTTATTAATCCAGAAAATTATTGGCTAAATGGCCCGAGTAAAGTGGGATCCGATAAAACGCCACTTAACACGTCCTGCATGTAATAAATCAAATACACAATAGAATAGCGTAAAACAGAGAACGAGTCCTAAACGGACCTGGTAGAAGCTCCAAACGGGTCCACGCGCCTAGGCGGCGAGCTCCTACACCGTACCTACACAATCAAGCTAAAAACTAACACCCGCATGATGAATCACACATCCTATAGCATGCACACACAATCAACACAATCACGTATCAATCAACACACATCAACCTATATCAATTCTAGCAAGTCTACTTAGGCTAGTTTGCATTAGATCAAGATCATTACCTAGTTACCCTAATTAGTTTCTTAGCCTCCATTTTTAACACCACTCAACCAAACAATTTCATATTTCTATTCTTAATCAAACCTACATTAAAAATATATATATATATTTATAACACACACACAAATCCTGGCATGCAATTCTAATAACCAATATTTTTAAATAATTAAATTAAAATAAATTATACCTCGCGTCGTCGAAAATCGGTGACGGCTAGGGTTTCCGTTTCGTGGCTCGAAACTCGAATTCGACACCTGGCGGCGTCCGAAGTCCGATCAGATTGGACCGGGTGCGTTCGGCGGATGATCCGGCAAATTTCCCACGAATCCAATTTTCCAGCGGTTCCGGCGGTTTTCCGGCGAGTGTCGGCGGTTTTCCGGCAATGATTCGGGACGGGGCAATCAGGGGGTCTATCGACACCAGCTCGACGAGCTTGGTCCAATGGTGGTGTCAAACAAAGTAGCCGGGGCGGCGATGGCCGTCGGCGGCGGCGGCGAAAATGGGTGGCGGCGGTGGCGTGCTCCGATCGGGGCTGCGGCCGGCCTCGACGGCGGTCGGGATGATGGGGGACACGTCGGCGACGGCGAGAGGGTGGTCGTCGGGGTCACAGCGGTGGCAGAGCGGCCCGGACGGCGGCGAATCGACGAGGGAGCGCATCGCGGCTTGTGGGGCGATTCCGGCGTCATGGCGGCGAGACAGTGGCCGGGGTGGGTCGTGGCGGCACGGCGACTGCACGGCGGGGCGGGGCGGCATTGATCGGCGGCTGTACGACGTCGGCGGCGGTGGCGGCGGCGACGAGCACGAGGGGCGGCGGCGGCTAGGGTTTTGGAAGGGGGAAGTGTCGGGAATGGAGAAAATATACTCCAGTGGCAGTTTCGTAATTAAGTATTGACTCGATTCCTACTCGAGTCAAAATAATAACTAGTTCGTAATAAATTCTAAAAAAATCTAGAAAAATATGGAAAAATTCCATAAAATAAAACAAACACAACAACATCCAAATGGCATGCTCTATAACTAATAACCCACCCGAATATAATCCAACGTCGATCCCTAATTCGTCACGTCATTCGGCCTAAAACTATTTCTACGATCAAACATATAAAAAGAAAAAATACTGCATACTTTCATTTATTCTGATAACTCATATCTCACCATCTTCTCGACGTTATCATCATATATTCAGGTACACCTGACTCTCATCGCTCATAACTCACGGCTGGCCTCGACTCAGCACGCGGTTCATGAAACTGACTCGACTCGAACCAACGGTCGAACCGACTGGTTCGGTAACGTAAAACCCTGACTCGAGTCACGGGTTTTACAATTAACTCCAAATAATTTAGAAAAATCCAAAAAAATATGAAAAAATATCACAAAATATAATACATATTATAATATGAAAATTATATCAAAATGACATATTCTATACTAATAACCTACTAATTTTGGTTAAGTTAAAATTTGTGTATAAGACCGATTCAGGCCGATTCAACTGAACCGATTCCTGTCCGATTTAGACCTCGATTCCGATTCCGATTCTGACTCCTTTGAAAACCAATTCGGATTTCGATTTTGATTTTTGCAACCATGATTGAAAGTATTGTTGAGTTTCTCATACCAAACTCAATAGTCTATAATAATTAATAATTTGCACTGATGCGTAAATCAGCTAATTATACTTGGAATCGACTGATTTAAATCTGATCGGCGGTGATCCGATTTAAAATCCCTCTGATCGGCTAGGCTCGAATCGGTCCGTGAATCAGCCGATTTCAGCCGATTCCGGAATCGGTGGCGACGGCCGACCGTGGTGCAGGGGGCAGGGTTGGGTGGCAGTGGCAGCTGGGGATGGGGCGGCGAGGGCGAGCGGCAAGGGAAGTAATTGGGTAACAGGGGACTGGGCGAGGGTGGCAGGGCAGGGCAGGGCGAGGGGCGAGGGGGGAACAATGGGGCAACAGGGCTGCGAGGGCGGCTTCGGCATGGCGAGGTGGGGCGGGGCGGGAGAGCAAGGAGGGGGGCGACGGGGTGGGATAGGGGACGAGGGGGGGATGGGGGATGAAATATTAGTGGCATTTTCATAATTAAAACATGAAAATTACATCAGAATAACATATTCTATGCTAATAACCCACTAATTTTGACTAAGTTGAAATTTTTGTATAAGACCGATTCAAGTCGATTCAACTGGACCGATTCCTGTTCAATTTATATTGATTCCGATTTTTTCAACCATGATATTTTGTATAATATGTATGATTAGGACTTTTCCTATATAAATTTAATGAGGTGATTTTTTAAATTCTACTTATACATTATATAAAGGAGAATTTTATTGATATTAATAGAATATTTGTTTTAAGAGTTTTTTAATATATTTGGCATACAAATAGAAAGTTTTGGAAAAATTTTTATCAACCCAGGTTGAAGTTAGGGATCGTAATCTAAGGTGTGAGGTTGATCAATATTTCTTTTAATGTGTATGTTATTTTCTCAATGTATTTATCTTAGGAAAACCAAATCTTCGTAGTGTTTCTATCCCATTGGATGGAAATGTAAAACTTGTGTTTAGTTAGACCCAAATCCATTAGTAAAAGATTTGCCCAAATTTTTCTTCAAGCAGAAGTAAATCTCCTATAGTCAAAAATCACTGGCTATATTTATATCAATATAACATGATTATATAGGTTTACCTATATCAATATCTACTTAACTGCTCGGACAAATGTCTACTTATTTCCCTGAAGACCATCCAACATCCACCATTTATGCTCCAACTGAGACAACTCTAGCGACTCCAACCAAGACCAATGACCAGCTTGTCCTCCAAGACTGAGGCCTTCCCCAAAGGGGAATAGGCCCCTCTCCAAACCTCTAAGCTCTCCTAACTCAAAACAAAGAGTCCAACAACTAGGTGCTTCCCCTTGAACATCAAAATGCTCATCAATGAGCTCCTTCTTTTCCACCATCCATCGAACCATCCTTCATGCTCCATCAATTCTAGCCTCTACAATCTCCCCCTTTGTGAGAGAATATACTCCATAATCTTGAATCAACATAGAAGACAACCCCACATCAAACTAGCACAAACTGTGCACCAAACTGACACAATTATAGAGGTTAATCCTGTACCAATAGGCACAAACCCGCAACTCTACCTGAACAGTATCTCTTGAGAAAATCCTCTGAACATTGCACCAAACACATGCGAACAACAACTCCACCCGAGTTGCAAATGCCACTTCGACACTGAATGACACCTTCATGAGCTTTTTCTTGGTGACCGCCATCCAAAATATCCGGTGTTTGGGAAATAGGCACTCTAGCAGAATTAACCGAAACAAAATGTTTCCCCTCAAAATGAAATAAAAACATATATAACATGAAATAGGAGACACTAGATACAAAAAAAATGGATGGATTTTCCTCTAAATTAGAGTAAAGAAATTTTGTTTAAGAAACTCTTACAATCAAGTAATGAAAAACAAATTGAGAAACTCTCTAAACATATATCCGACCAACAACAAGGTTTAAAAATTACAACTCATAGTAAATGAAAAATTGAGAAAATAACATACACCTTGGTATGAATCAACCTCACACCTTGGATTACAATCCCCAATTTTTTTTAATTTGCGACGATGAAGAATTTCTCTAAAATTCTCCTTTTATGAGAGTAATATACACAAAAACTCTCAAAACAATGTTCTATTTTAGATCAACAGAATACTCATTTATATAGAAGAATATAAGTGAAATTCAAGAAGTTACCTCATTAAACTTATATGGAAATCATACAAGGAAACACCAATTATGTTTAGTTAGCTCATAGATTCATGAGGGGGAATTTGTTTACATTGAAAAACTCAATAGTTAGCTTTTAACTTTTCATTTATCACACTAATGTTTGATGTTCCGTATGCCTATGTATGATTATGTCCTTTTCTATAGAAGTTTAATGAGGTGATTTTTTAAATTCCACTCATATTCTATATAAAGGAGAATTTTGATAATGTGAAATAAAACATCCTCTTGAGAATTTTTCAGCATATTTGGGTCATTAAGGGAGAGTTTTGAAGAAATTTTTTATATCTTAATTTAAAGTTGGGGGTCGTAATTTAAGGTGTGAGGTTGATCCACAATTTTATTTTGAAGTGTATGTTATTTTTTTAATTTTTAATATATCATTTTTTAAGAGTAATTTTCATGTCTTGTTGGCCTGATTTGTGTTGGAAGAGTTCTCAAATTGTATGTTCAATTTCTTAATTAAAGTTGATTTGTGTTGAAAGAGTTTTCTCAAATTGTATGTTTGATTTCTTAATCAAAGTTGATGGAGTTCGTTGATTTTCTTTTCTTTAATTTGGAAGGAAGTTTTCAATTAGTTTCTTTATCTTAATGTCTTATATTTTATATTATATTTATTTTCACTTCATCTTGAGAAAAAATATTTTCTTTGGGTTGATTATGCTAGAGTGCCTATTTCCTAACAACTATAAATAAGATTCACACTGTTAAAGTAGATTCACCACGTAGATGGAATTTCACAATAAATCTTTGTGAATAAGATGCAAATGTATTGTGAATTAGATTGCATCTATAAGTGAGCTTAAGATGTAAATTTACTATATTTAACATGTTAGTGAGATTAGAGATGAAATTTTGTTGTGATTGTAACTGATATATTTAAGGTATTAAATTTATTAGTTCCATCCAAGCTTATATCAAAAAATCTAAAAAAATATGGAAAATATAATACACATTATAACATGAAAATTACATCAGAATGACATATTCTATACTAATAACCCACTAATTTTTACTAAGTTGAAATTTTTGTTTAAGATCGATCCAAGTCTATTTAACTAGACCAATTCTTGTCCGATTTATACCGATTTCGATTCTGACTCTCTTGAAAACTGATTCCAATTCCGATTCCAATTTTTGCAACCATGATATTTTGTATAATATATATGATTAGGACTTTTTCTATATAAATTTAATGTGGTGATTTTTTAAATTCTACTCATACATTATATAAAGGAGAATTTTATTGATATTAATAGAATATTTGTTTTAAGAGTTTTTTAATATATTTGGCATACAAATAGAAAGTTTTGGAAAAAATTTTTATCAACCCAGGTTGAAGTTAGGGATCGTAATCTAAGGTGTGAGGTTGATCAATATCTCTTTTAATGTGTATGTTATTTTCTCAATGTATTTATCTTAGGAAAACTAAATCTTCGTAGTGTTTCTATCCCATTGGATGGAAATGTAGAACATTTGTTTAGTTAGACCCAAATCCTTTAGTAAATGATTTGCCGAAATTTTTCTTCAACCAGAAGTAAAAGATTTGCCCAAATTTGTATCAATATAACATGATTATATAGGTTTACCTATATCAATATCTACTTAACTGCTTGAACAAATATCTACTTATTTCCCCGAAGACCATCCAACATCCACCATTTATGCTCCAACCAAGACCAATGGCCAGCCTCTCCTTGTTAAGTGTTTAAAAAATAAAATATTTACCTAGGTTTTTTATATGATTTTGTACTTTTCGGGTATAAATATTATTAATTAGGTGATATTTTTCGTTATATTCTAGTTAATTAATATTTTATAAATTATGCTTAATTTTGGTGTTTCAATGTAGAAAAAGATGAATAAATTAAGCTTTGGAATTAAATAGTTATGACACTTGGCCCCACCCAATGGCTATAATTTATGGTGTTCAATGGAGTCGATGAGTTGGAAACTTGATGGGATATCATAATTAATTACACTACGTTGATGTGTGACACGCTCTTCGAATTCTTGTATCTCCACTTCTATATAAAGGGGTGGTTATTTGTTGTTTGAGATATCGCATCTCATCTCTTGGCTTTGGAATGTAGTGAAAGAAGTAGTTTTAGTTTTTGAATTCTTTTCTTTTCATAATAAAAAGTAGTTTTTTCTTTATATTATTTTCTATTTTTATTATAGAGTAATATTTTATTTCGTTCTAGAGAAGAATGGAACTTAACATGATTTAATTGAATTCATATTAACCTATTACTCTTTTATTTAATCAGATTTGAATTATCATGTTCTAAATGCTAAGAATAGATTGATCGTTTATATCTTAGATCATGAGGTTTAATTAGATTTTGGGAGAAATTAATTAGATTAGTTATTGATAATTCATCAAATGACGAGTCTTTTGCCTTGTTTGTCGTTGTGGTCGGAAGATACACAACACCATATGCAATTGTAAGGCAAATCTTAATGCATTATTTTGTTGATTAATCAATTATCACCGAGAGGTAGAAATTGTGGCAAAATAATAGAAGCATGAAGGAGCGGGAGCCACCATGTCATATAATTATCCTAGATCGACAATCCGAAGGAATAAAGGATAAGAGTAAGATTTGATAAAGATTGAATTCGACTCTAGAAGGAGTTTTATCATTTTAACTTCGCTTTTAATTTAAAGTTATTACTTAGATTTAGTTAAGTCGGTTGTCTTTGTTTTGTTATTCATTTTATTTTCTTTAATTCATTTAAGGAAATTCATCTCCTTGTGGGACGATACTTGAATTCATCATTCTATTACTTGTTTTGACCATGTATACTTGCATGTTATTGAAAATATTCTAACAAGTTTTTGGCACTTTTGCCGGGGGATCAAATTTTCTTAATTAATTTAGGATTAGAATTTTGAGTGTTTTCTTTTCTTTTTAGATTTTAGTGTCTGATTATTTTTAAACAAAAAACAAAAAAAGAAAAAAATTAAAAAAATACTATATCATTGTCTTCTTCCTTGTTATCATTTGTTTTTGCATAGATTAGTGTCACCCTTGTCTTCTTGTGATCCAAAGATTGAAAGGAGTTTAAGAAACTTGTGTGCCGCTGGACGAAGAGCACAAGGACCAATAGAAGAAGTCATGCAACCATGGAGGACTACCAGAATTTTAGAATTAGATGCACTTACTACTTTATCTGCTCAGGTCAGTGTTTTAGCTAATCAAGTTCAAAATCTTAATATGCAGGGACAGGTTAAGGCTATGGAGCCAAGGTGTGAATGGTATGGACAAGGACATTTTACAAGTCAATGTACAGCAAATCAAGTTTACTATGTAGACAACTTTAATAGGAACAACAATCTCTATTCCAACACCTAGAATGCGAGCTGGCGCAACCCCAACTTTTCAAGGAATAGTTCTCAACAATCGGCTACTGTCCCCACTAATCCACCACCACCATCACCGCATTCTCAACCTCCTTCACTTTTTTTCATCCACAACAACTAGATTTGATCCAAATGTTCAATTCTATGCAACAAACTATGCATTAATTTATGCAGAATCAGCAGCAACAACAACAACAGTTTATGCAACAAGTTATGGTGTAATTAAACAAGTTATGGTGCAACCAAGTGAGCGACCTAAGGGTGTACTTCCTAGCTAACTAGAACAACTAAGGAATAATGGTCAAGAGCATTGCAAAGCTGTAACAACCCGGAGTGGTATTATTTTATAAGAACCAGTTCAGCCTAATGAAGTTAAGGAAAAATATGAAAAACCAAATAACGAAAATGAACTCAATACATTGGTTAGCTTACTCAGTTGCAGAGGGGATCAATTTAGTAATTCATTACATAAGGCCATAAATTTTCTTTGTAAAGATATTGATGTGAATGAGATGGTTAAAGTATTAGATTCAAAACCAATTTTGCCTCGATGATTCAAAATTGGGGAAACCTTAGATCTACCATTCCACAGATTGCTGCCATCAGTTGAAGTACCACCTATTTTGGAGCTAAAGCAACATCCAAAATATCTAAGGAATACTTTCTAGGGCTAAATGAACACTCTTCCTATTATTATATCTTCAGAGCTAACTATATTACAGAAAGAGAAGCTGATTAGAATACTAAAAGATCATAAGTCAGCTATTGCTTGGACTATAGCAGACAAACATGGCATCTGGTGTGGTTGCTGGTCATTTTCTCTTGGACAAAAGTTTTTTCCACATGGTGCGATTGAAATTAAAACTGAACAAGGGGATTGATCATTTAAAGTCAATGAAGCATGGGTCAAGTCCAAATTCAGTTATTCATGATAATCATCCACCGACTAATTGATATGAGGGAGTTCTCTTTTACTTCTTTTTCTTTATTTTATTTTTGAGGATAATGTTTAGTTTAAGTTTGAGGTGTTTCTTTAATTTTATGCATATTGTTCTTGCTTGACTCATGTTTAGATTTAGATATACATATATATAGCGTAGTTTAGTGTAAAAATTTTATTGTGCAATAGTATTTTAGTCTCTTGGTTAAATGATAGATACATGTGAATTAGTCTTGCCTTTCTTGGTAAAACATGATTAATTGATATGAGGGATGAACTGAGTAAAAGATTGCATTCGAGAGTTGGTTCTCTACCTTATATTATTTTCACAATCCTTTGGTTTAGATGATTTCAATTAATGTTTTGCAATAAGGATTATACATGATGGTTATGATTTTTAGAATTTGCCCTAGCGACTTTCATGGCAAAATATTTGGCTTGCCATGTTGATGGAAAATGATATATGCATTTCTTTTTTATGAGTCTGAGCCTTTCTTCAAGCCTGTTGATGGAAAATGATATATGCATTTCTTTTTGATGAGTCTGAGCCTTTCTTCAAGCCTACCTAATATGAATTATCCTCTGTACATAATTTCATGGCCTTTATTATACATATTTGTTTGATTACAATTATTTTAGCCGTGCCCTTGTTATTGAAAATATACCTTGCTGCTTGAGTCCTAGCACCCTAGTGTTTTGAATTCGTTCTAAATTCTAACAAGGATAAAAGTTTGAGTAGTTTGGGGGGAAGGTATTGTTATTCATGGAGTGGTGATTGAGTAGATAGTGTGGACTTTCCTGGCACTTTGCTTTGTAAAAGAAAAAAGAAAAAGAGAAGAGAAGAAAAACAAAAAGAAAAAAAAAGAAGAAATTGAAAAAAAAAAGATGAGGCAATGATCCTCCACCAGTAAACACAAGATGAAGTAATAGTCTTCCATTGGTTTGAAATAAAAGAAAAAAAAAGCAGCAGGTAGCCAATGGAAAATTTAAGCAAAGTTAGTTCTTATATTGGGTCAACTCGATACTACATTTAAGGAAGCTTGTGTCATGTTGCTTGGGGATTTGTTGTACATGTATGTCAGGATTTAGAAAGGATTTTTAATTCTAGGGTGCATATTAGCCTCTGATTTTTCTATTTTGTTTATTTTATTTTTGGTCCCTAGCCCCTGGCCCCGTTACAACCTATAAAGACCTATTGAGTCCATTGAAGTGGCATTGCCTACGTTAGTGGAGATGGAAGTAAACATATTTAAGCATGTGTTTGATTGTATTCTCTTGGTTACAGATGGAGAATGATAAGCCAATGGACTATCACACACACACACATGAAGAGCTTTCTTTTGGATGTGATTGATGAATGTGAATTTCTGATTTGATTAACATCTTGTTGACTCTTGAGGGTTTGATTGAGAATCATATGAGAACATAATGGGGACTAAGTATTTTTGTGTAGTAAAATTTTCTTTGTTATGATATTTTGCTCGGGGCGTGCAAAAGTTTAAGTGTGGGGGTGAAGACCGGAACTTAACATGATTTCGTTCTAGAGAAGAATGGAACTTAAAGAACGACATATAAGACTACTCTATGATAAAAATAGAAAACATTATAAAGAAGAAACTAATTTTTATTATGAAAGAGAAATAAATTACAAAAATTAGAAAATATTTTCTTTTACTAAACTACTAAACAGAAGTTGAAATATGATATCTCAAACAACAAATGACCAGCCCTTATATAGAAGTGGAGATACAAGAATTCATCATTCTATTACTTGTTTCGACTATGTATACTTGTATGTTATTGAAAATATTCTAACACTCCTCCAAGACGGAGGCCTTCCCCAAAGGGGAATAGGCCCCCTCTCCAAACCTCCTAAGCTCTCTTAACTCAAAACGAAGAGTCCAACAACTAGGTGCTTCTCCTTGAAGTGTATGTTATTTTTTTAATTTTTAACTTTTAATTTTTTTAAGAGTAATTTTCAGATCTTGTTGGCCTGATTTGTGTTGGAAGAGTTCTCATATTGTATGTTTGATTTCTTAATTAAAGTTGATTTGTGTTGAAAGAGTTTTCTCAAATTGTATGTTTGATTTTTTAATCAAAGTTGATCGAGTTCGTTGGTTTTCTTTTCTTTAATTTGGAAGAAAGTTTTCAATTATTTTCTTTATCTTAGTGTCTTATATTTTATATTATATTTATTTTCATTTCATCCTGAGAAAAAAATTTTCTTTGGGTTGATTATGCTAGAGTGCCTATTTCCTAACAACTATGAATATGATTCACACTGTTAAAGTAGATTCACCATGTAGATGGAATTTCACAATAAATCTTTGTAAATAAGATGCAAATGTATTGTGAATTAGATTGCATCTATAAGTGAGCTTAAGATGTAAATTTACTATATTTAACATGTTAGTGAGATTAGAGATGAAATTTTGTTGTGATTGTAACTGATATATTTAAGGTATTAAATTTATTAGTTGCATCCAAGCTTATATCAACATTATTTGTTTATTAAATTAATAAATTCACAATATCATCTAACAAGTATAAAGTACAAAATAAGAAAATACAACTTTTGAACATGATCAAATCCAAAATATCAAACATAAAAAGTTTGCACTCAATCATATTGATTATTCCACATTAGTTGAGCAATTTCATCTCCATACCATGAAACACTATCTTTAAATTGTTGCATTGACAGAATGTATGTCCTCTACTCATGTTTTACATAATAAGAATCATCGTCATCATCCAATGGAAGACTCTCTTCTTCAACTGGATCATAGTCATCTTGGTTGTTGTAAAGCCGAATATAATTATGCATCGCACAACATGCAATCACCAGTTTTACCTGTGCTTTGTAAGAGAATGGAGGTGGTGTTTTCAAAATGGTAGAACAAGCTTTAAGCATTCCAAGCATCCTCTAAATAACATTCCTCAATGATGAGTGTCTATGGTTGACATTATTCACTCTAGCACACCAAAACACTGTGATACCTAGTTCCATGATATGGAGCCAAAAATCAAGGTAAGTTTGCATAGTGAGCATAGATGAGATAATTTACCTAAATAAAGCAGGTGTGGGTGTGGACATCCCTTTGGCCGTGATGTCTAAGGTGTGTCCAATTGAATTTGATCGCGGAATTCACCGAATAAAGAACAATTCAAACATGGACATTGTTTTGCTTGATCGATTGATCGACCAAGTGTTCGAAATTTTAAAGCAAGACAACAAATATTAATACTATTGTGATTAATAACAAAATAAATTAGCAAATCAAGGAATGACCAAATTATTAAACAAATCATCAAAGAATCAATATATCATGATTAATTTAAACGAAATTATTATTATTATTTTAGGTTTTAGTAACCCTTGTATTATTTTATACACTATCTTTTTTATTTGAAACTAGTACACCATAATAATTTTTAAATTTTACTTGTGACAATGCCAAAGTTTTAACTGACACGAATATGTGGTACAATTGGTTTAATTGAATAAAATTGTTAGTCAATATATTATACGAGAACAAAATCCATGTAATTACACTCATAAATATCAAAATAATTCATGTTAGCAAATAAGATCGGGTAGTCCATTGGTTTGGTATTAAATATTGTAGTTGGTTTTGTTAGCAAATAAGGAGTAGTCCATTGGTTTGGTATTGAATACTTCAGTAGTTGGTCTTGAGTTGAAGCCACCTAAGATATTTTTTCAAAATAATGCCTAGTCATGGACATGTTCGAGCCCGACAGACAAGTCAGCCATGCGAGCAAACTTTGTTTTACTAAAATTTGTATGGACACATACAAAGGCTTGTCCAATGTTTGTCCCACCGATGTCCAACCCTAACCATGGGTCATCATAAGTAATATGGAGTATAATATATCTTTCACACAAATTTATAAATACCTCCAGGGACAATAAGTTTATCTTCTTGTGAGTGTAGACTACAAAACTCTTGCATGTATGGCCGACCCTTATCTACCAGCAAAAGAACAAGCTGCCATTACATTTTGCTACAATGTATCCTTTCTATTTTGATACTTGATTGTGATTAGCATGGGGATATGTGTTCCATCAATAACTTCAATACAATCCTATCACAAAATACAATTACATAGAGTTGAAGCATGTTTAACAATCAAATAAAATAAAGCAACAAGAGTTTTAAACTTGAGAATACCTTAAAGTATGGAAAGAAATGTTCATCTTTTGGGAGCATTTGATGATGGATATCGTGAAAAGTTATCTTCCAATGAGCAAAAGAAATCTAAAAACTTGTTAAATTAGTATCTTATGGTCCATATGGAGCAACAAAAATGTTCTGTTGAGTTGCACAATAATACTTATTTCGCACAACTGTACCTAGAAAAATTGCAACTTGTTTTTCTATGCATTAAAACTTTCTTTCTTTTAATAAACCCCTCCTCTTAAAGATGTTGCATAAGTTTAAAAAAGTAGGAGAGTGCATCCTATAAACCTTACGGAAAAGTTAAGGTCAATTGTCCAATAACCACCTTACATATATTCTTCCATCGGTCCTAAGAATGAGAGGATGTTGAATTGATAGAGGTTTTCTTATATAAAATTTTCTAACCACATCGGTGACACATAATAAGCATTTTAAATTCTTCTTCATCGCTTGAATCTGAATCTAACATTTTACAAACCTGTATCACACATTATACATGCTAAAACAACAAAGGCATATTAGAAGATAGAAATGACCACATGTTGATATTATCAACCTATCAATTGATATTATAGTATTACATCATAGTTAAAAAAATTGGAATCAGACGTTGAATCAGATTGAAAGAGAGTCATTGAATCAGACCGATTCATCAAAATTGGACATGAATTGGCCAAAATTGATGGGTTATTAGTTATAAAATATATTATTTTAATGTTATGGTGTGTATCATATTTTATAGTATTTTTTTAATTATTTGAAGTTAGGTATTGTTTTTTACCCGAGTTGAAGTCGAATCAATTTTTTAATTACGAGAATGCTACTAGCCATTTCTTTCCCCTGATTCTCTCTCCTCGATCACTAACACGTTGCCCCTCCGTCAAATGGTATAGTTTCATTAGTAAATAGTAAATTTAAAACTTATATTCAAAAGCTAACCTTTATATACTTGATCCATTAGTCTTCCGAAGCTGCCACTCTCTTTCAACATCATTCCACCCAAAACCACTAGTTTTTTTTAAAGCCTTAAATGTGGAGTAAGCTTTTTTCAATTGTCTAATTCGATATAGCACATTTTTCCAATCTATAATGACTCTCATTTTCCAAGATATTAAATCTTCTCAAAGATCCTTTAGAAATGTCCCATCCACAAACCTTCTACTCTCATCAATATGCTAAATAAAAAGGTTATGAAGACATTTATCTATCAATAAAAAGGTTAAGAAGAAATTTATCATGTGCTTCTTTCCATTTAAAGTAATGTCTTTCCCCTTTTTTATTTCGAATGGGGAGCTTTCCTTCTTCACATTAGTAAAATGGTCATCCATCTTCTTTAATTATTTACTAAAAACATAAATTTAAATTATGATACCAAATCAACCATCTACAACAAAAAATATTAAAATATTATAGAGTTTGATCAAAGTAGATAAAAAAGAGATTCACAAAATATAATAAAAAAGGAATACCTTTGGCCAGTGCAGTTGTGGAAGAGAAGAGAATAGAAGGAAGGAGCACACAAGAGAGCTGAGGGAGAGGGAAGGATTGAGGGAGGAAGGTATAAGAAGAAGGGAGAAGGGCAAGGTGTGGGAAAGGAGAGAGGGCGGCGGCTAGGTCTAGTGGACAAAGGTGCTGCCTTGTTTTGTGTTTTTTTCTTTTATTTTTTGGCAAGGACGTGAATTAAGATTGCACACCCCTCAGGTTGCCCCTTAAAATGGGCGAAAAATTGTCAACTGTGAATCATATTTTACACTTTTAAATATTATTCACGCCCACATTCATGCTTTCACTAACATGTTAATGTGATTTACACACTAAAATTTATAGGTGGCAATCACATTCACACTCTCACTAACCCCCATCCCCCTCTCCTCTCTTACAATTTTTTGGGCAAAAGGTCCAGCAACTGAACCTTACTGTGCTTGTTAAAACTTATGCGCTATTCTCTCTAAGCGACATTGATCTCTAAGGCAACTTCCTGCACTGGGTGTGTAAAACCTATGATTCAGGCTAGGGTTTTATAGTCTGAACCTATCGATTTGACTGTTATTTTCAGTCAGATCAATTTTAGAACACGTGTACCGAGCTAAGGCCAGTCTTGTGTTCTGAACCATGAAAGTCATGTGTGCCCAAGTATATGATGATAACGTCATTAAGACAGTAGAAGAATAAGTTATTAGAATATATGAGAGTATACTAGATTTTTTTTTATTTGAATTAGATAGTAGAATTATTTTTAGGCTGAATAACACATTAGGAAACGTTATGGGCTATTCGGGTGGATTATTAGTTATAGAGCATGTCATTGTAATATTGTGTGTATTATGTTTTATGAGACTTTTTCCCAGTTTTTCAAGATTTTTTTAGAATTATTACGAGTTAGTATTATTTTTCTATAGACAAAGTTGAGTCAAGCTTTAATTACTAGACGACTATTTTTCTTCTCACCGACCATTCATTTTTTTCATCGACCCCTCGTTTTTCTGACTGACCACTCGTTTTTCTCACTGACCACTCATTTTCTTCTCCCCCTAACATCTATTTATTTCACACCTCTGACACTGTCACCATCCAGCCGCCACCATCCTCCTCACCCAACTTCCTTCTTCTTTTTCTCCCTTCCCTCTTCCCCACAATCCTCACTTAAGCTGGCCACAACCTTGTCGCCATCGTAGCATGACTAATGATTAGATATAGAAATTAATTCGATTTAATTTGATTGTTTTATGATTTTGGTTTGATTGTGAATAGGTGTTGATTTAAATTTAAATGCATGTTAACTGATGATAATAATGAATTAGAGTTTGAATTTAAATATATGCAAATAGATGTTGTCTTGTATGGATTGATGAGGAGTGTAGCATTCATGCATTATACTAGGCATTAGTATTTAGTCTTGATGTATAGGTACAAAGTAGGAGCTTGCCGCCTATGCACGTAGACACGATTTAAATTTCTACCAAGTCCATTTAGGATTCATTTCCTATTTTACACTCTATTCTATTGTGAATTATTTTATTACTTAAAAGGACGAGTTAAGTGACATTTTATCGGATCTCCACTTAACCCGGGCCATTTAATCAACCAGTTTTCCAGATTAGTAACCCTTGAGGATGAGATCCCTCAAGTACATTTTCAAAAACAAGTTCCACCACTAGTTTCATTTGGGCCTATTATATAAATCCCTTCTCAGGCCTATCTATATAGTTTTATCGAGTTTTTAGTGAGACAAGAGATGGAAAAACCTACTCTTATATACTGTGAGCGGGTGCACGTGCCAGTAAAAGTGAGCTCTGGATTAGTAAGCAGGTGGTTCCAATCCCAAGGGATCATAACAACTCCTGATTTGAGTTCCTCACACCCAAAGAAACGTGGAGGTTTACGAGGTACTGTTTAGTATGACGCATGTCCAGACTTGTGGTTCAAAGGGTATTAAAGGCGACTAGTAGAGAGTACTCGATCTTCGTGCTCAAGGCCAGGAGAATTATGAAGGAAATGAGAGGGCGACCAGAAAATGAAATGAGAAAATCGGCAGCAATAAACAGTCATTTCAAGATGCTACCGCGTCTGCAGCCCAGTGGCTCCTTAGTAAGTGCCCTTGAGAGATTTCACGAGAAGTATATAAATGTTTTCTTTTATACGTGAGTTTTTCTGTCATAGCCAGTTTGATATTAGTTATATTTCAAACCAGTTATACTTGTTACTAACGTGCTTTTATAATATATGTAAGTGATCATCTGAGAAAGATGAGCCTGCCTGGACAGAGGAGCAGTGACTTCTGTGACATACACACATGTTAGATGATAACATGTTTAATTATTTTGAGGATGATGTAATGAAATATAATACACGATGATGTGGTGTGATATGATTTATGTTGCATTAGAAAGATTGCTAATGATGATATGTTAATAAATATGTTTAGACACTAAATAAGTACAAGAAGTAAGTCAAGGCCAAAAATTATTGAGAAACGTGAATAGAATGCATAGATGGGTCAAGACCCAATAAGATAAAGGTAAATCAATAGTTGCACCGAGACTAAATACAAAAATGAATTATACAGTTGAATGAATTTGTTGCGTGAATATTTTATTAATTATTTATATAAGTATACATGTTGATTTGACAGGGTGGCCCTTAATTGCACTTTTAAGGGAAACTCAGTCCGTCTTATTTTACAATTTTTTATCAATTTTTATCTTAATTATTTGGCATGTGATTTGGTTGACATGTCATCCATGTAGTAGCATAATAGGTTTATTTTTGTGCTTTCATCCATATATAGCGATAGGCATCTTCTATCTCAAGATGCCGAGAGTAAATCCGTAGGGTTGGGTTAAGGTTAGTCAACCTAACCGAGACCAGTAACATTCGGGTTTGGTTCTCGAGCGTGAACCAGATTTTGGGTGTTACAGGGTGTGTGCGTGTAGCCGTTAGTGCGGTATGATCACAGCTTGTAGCTGCAATGTTATGTGACTTAGGTGAATTTTGAGGAAGGAATGTTCCTAAATGGGGGAGGTTGTAAAACCCAGACGTTTTACTCGATGGTTTTTGTTCTGGTTCGGTTATAACTTGGATCGAGTTGCGTGCCCAACGCTCTTTTTTACGTAGTTATGCATGTTATGTATGAGCGAGTTATGACCTTAGTTTCCCCTAGTTCTCAGCATCTCCTGGCTTGACATTACGTCGTATCATCTCTTGTTTTTTGTCTTTTTATTTTTATTTTGAGTTGAATCTAGTTTGGTGTACGACTGTGTTTTGTGGCTAGTCTAGAGTGCTTATGGTGTGTTTGAGCTACATTTGGACAATCCAAGCCCCTACAGGAGCCATAGTGCAGTTCTCAAGGTCACCATGGTCTTCCCTAGGGTTGAAGGTCTTGGGGTAGGATTCCCCCAAGAGACCTTCCCTATGAACACGATTGAGGAAAATGTCTCACCTTTATCCCTTTATCCGCGGTTGTTATGCCTTGGTTGTTGCTATTCTATTCTATTTAAAATTTTCTATGTTTTATTCATATATCTGCATGTCTTATGAACATTTCGGCACTGACTTCATGATTTTTAGATTTCTAAAAATACTTATGATTTTTACACCTCAATTAGCTCCACTATATTCATTGTTTTGGTAGATATATGATATCTCATGCTAGAAACATCCATTTTTCATGATTCTTGTCTTATTATGCTCATGACAGATAGATAGGCATGTTTTATGTAGGGTATTTTACCTGTTTTAGCTTCTATGAGTATGTATGGGTTTCGCCAGGCAGCTTTCACTATTATTTGACTAGGCTGCCACTTTCCCCAATTTTTAAACCCTGATATAGTTGTCTTTTAGGGTTATACTTTTTGATGTTTATAGATGCTTATGTTAGCTTATCCATTACAAATAATAAGCATAATATACCACCTAAATGCTATGAACAAACATAACTATGTGTTGTGTATGCTGTTTTGTTTGATTGAAATACCATGTTCTAAGTTTGGGCTCCCTAGTGAGCAACTTATATTATATTAATAAACTCTTGAAAAATTATATGTTGACTCTATAACTGTATTAAATAATTTTTTTAATTTTAGGATTAAGTAAAATTCATTTAGGTTTTTAATTAGGTAAGTTTTTCAAACAGTGCAGGAATGCAGGGTGAAAACCTTAGTTATTGAGTTGAGGTGTAAAATTCAAAAGAATAGTCAAATGGTCATAGATTGGTATGAAATTAATCACATCTTAGGATAACCCTAGTAGTATCATATCCAAAATTGGGAGCAAAAGGATTAGGGGATCACGAGTTAGGATTTTCCCAAACCCTGAAATGACCTAGCCAAGACCTCCCCATGCCGAGCCCAATTAGGCCATACCACTTTGATTTTGGACCTGAAATTTTCATGGATTAATACCATGGTGTTTACTAACTATACGCGCTGACCTAGGCCTATTTTGAGCCTCCAAGCCTATGAACGACTAGTAGCAAATTGGTACAAAGTCAAAGAATACTGTTCCTAGCACCTTAGGTCTGACTTTCGTACGCTTTGTTCACCATGTTAGCCCACGGGCCAGCACTTGATAAAATGCCTATTTAAGCCTTTGAGTGTTAGGGTACACTGGTCCAAATTATAGCCCATTTGGACACTGTTTGGTTAAGTCTATTTGATTAAACCCTAGATATTGGACTTCTCACTAAGGGTACATGAAAATCCTAAACCTTAATTAAGAGGTACCTAATGGGATTTAATACTCCATTCAGCTAGTGGTTAAGTTTATTGAGTGACTATGTGTTATGCTTATGTTGAGGCTTTGCCTCGTTCGCGTGTCGTATGGGTTATCAAGTGATTAGGGTTTCTTCATTTCACTTGGTAGGTTCCATAGAGTAAGCTCACCAAGTTAGAATGAGGAGTTCGACATATCCAGGTCCGTAGGACTCTTTTGCTTCACCTCTAATTGGCTCCATTCGTGAGATTTTAACCAAATTTTTTACGTAGGATGATGTCAATGGCATTTTATCGAATCTCTCTAGATGCTGGGTCATTTAGCCGTATATTCCGTAAGTTTAATAAAACTAAAATGATGTGATCTCTTATTGCTTTTCGAACTGAAGATTCAGAAAAAATATGATATAAGTCCCTCCTAAGCCTATTATATAAGTACGCGTAATTTTTTAATTTTCACGATTAAGAGACTGAGTGGTATAGAGATATGCAGATTGCACTAGTACCCCTTTTACCCTTAAGTAGTGTATATAGGGTACTACGAATGTAGTGCATTTTTGAAATTTGAAACATATTGGTTTTGAGCCACCTAAGTATTGTGGTGGGTGATATATTAAGGATGCAATGGCGTAAGCTTTTTATGTATGTTATGTTCATTGTCACATTTGCTAGCTGACCTTTTTATGAAATTATGTTATTCTTGCTTATTGCCCAGTAAGTCTTTTTGAAGTTTTAAGATATTTCATGGGTGTTAAGAGACTCATATGCTAGTTGATTTATCATTAGTTATTTTCAAACCAGTAATCAACTTAATGCTTTCCCTAATATATATTTAGGTGTGTACCCTAGATTACCGGTGTGGGCAGACAAATCGGAGGGCTCATGCCAGTGGAATCACGTTGTTTTGTTGTGTTTTAGAGAATTTATGAATAAAGGATTTGAAATGTATTATTTTACAGGCATGTACCCTGGAGCATGAACCTTGTATGATTTAGAGTAAGTTTACGTGATTGTTGATTGTATCTGAGTGTTTTTCTTTTAGTTTATATTATATTATTATAGTGGAGCAATTATACTTTGGGGCACTATAACGGTCATTTGTAGGGTGTAATAGTCTCAAAGTCTTAGACCACAACGAGGAGATCTTAAAGAACTGCTAAACTTATTTGGTTGCAGCTATTTTTGAGTTCAAGAAATGTGGATGGAGGAGCATATGGTTCATACCCCGTGAAGATCCATGTGAAGGCCGAGTATTAGGGTGTGATACTTAGCACTTGATGAAGCCCTTTGTATTTATTTTTTGTTGGTCCAGGTATGTAGAGCAAGTAATCACAACCCAATACAATTAATAAGATACATAATCTAATCAGTTGAACTAAGAATAAGAATTGAAACATGTCACAACATCTAACCTCTTAACTATAATGGGGGTGCGCCTCTTTTGTAGTTCAGAGTGATCATTAGCTTCAAGTAAAATCACTATCTTTGTTGTTGGAGAGGGGTGCCACCCCTTCAATGTCTCAGAGTGCTCATATTGAGAGCCTTATGTAGTATGACCTACTTACATAGTATGAAAGCTAATTAAGGTTGTCTCTCTTAAGCCTCATTGAGGATTGAGATCTAGTTCCGTAAAATTTGTACAATAGTATTTTAATGAATAGTTTTTTAAATTATAACATCATACTTTAGTCTGCCCTCATACCGAAATATGAGATATTACAAAGCTCATCATCTAAATGTAGAACACCAACTTGCAGGGAGGATTGTGGAATATGAGTAGATCATATTGGAAGGGCAATATCACTCATTTGAAAATATAACTAAAACGACTTCTATTTAGGCCATTAGATCCAATCCAATGGAGAAAATGATTTTATGTGCAGACAAACTATAAAAGGTAATGCTTATGCTTGCCAAGCTCTTAATTTTCGGGGTCAATGCTCCTTATGGTGTGTGGACCTGCTAAAATCTGAATCACCAAATTTTTAAATATAAGGATGCAACCAAGTTTTTATAGTTAAGTTTATTTTAAAGATAAAAATGTATGTCCCTCAATGTAGTTTATTTTTTTTCCAAATATATCCCATCAGTTGAGATATATATAAAACTAATTATATTCTCTAATCTTAATAAATAAGAGAAGAAAGGTTACCATTATAATTCTCTTCCTCCGATAAGAATTTTACTCGTGACATCTACTTTAACAATACATATTCCTTTCTTTAATTAATGGTTAATGATGTTTCCCAGTGATGAAATTAATAATCGTAATGATTTTGTAGTAGTTTTTGAAAATTAGAATCAAATTTGTATTGCATGTAGTGGAAATCACTAACTTATGATCCCATGATTATCAAAAACCTCCCAAAGGAAATATCATTAGCAGTAATTAATTTATCTTATGCTTATTTTATTCTTCAAACGAAAATGACATTTCTAGGCTTGTTTGTATATCCCTAGAAGTTTCATTTTTCCCAAAAGAAAAAAACTAAAATAAACTAAGAATGACAAGCAAGATCATGTTCTGTTGTTCACATTACAAGAGTACAAATAGAGTAGCGAGGAACTGTGCACCTATAGAAAACAACAAAGGACATAACTATAACAGGTTTAAAAACAGAATATGATTGACAGAAACTTCAATGTATACTATATGTAGTTCTCCATAAAATATATACTATCTGTAGTTCTCCATAAAAGATATATATATTGGAGTTTGGAAGATGATGATGTTGATTCAAAACTGATCGATTACCTAGAAAGTTGCTGTTATTTTTTGCCGGTGGTCAGTTCGTCAGTGGGCGCTACAATGAAGTTACCGGGCGGTTTCTCACTCGTAGACTCCCATTTGCATTTCAGAAAAACATTTATTTTATTGCCCGTTTGGTTACAGTTGCTCGTAGGCTTGTTACGCCGTCGATTCCGTCGGAGCCTGCCCGCCCCCTCCTCGCCGTCCTCGGCTTCTTCATCACCAAGGGCGTCCTCCTCTCCATCCTCAACTTCCTCATCTTTTCCTTCGTCAAGAGAGTCCCCGAGGCTCTCCCCACCGTCGAGCTTGCCACCGCCTTCCCTGACAACGGCGGCTACGTCATCTGGGTGTGGGGAGCCTTCAGCCCTTTTGGGGCTTGTTGACGGGGTATTAGAAGTCCTTGAGTGGCGCCGTCAACAACACCGCCCACCCCATCCTCTGTGCCGACTACCTCAAGCTTGCTTCCCCGCCTTCGCCGCCGGTCGATGGCGAGACCTAGCCATTGACGTCTTCAACCAACTCCTTGTCACCCTCAACTACACCGGCCTCACCGTCATCGGCTAGACTACCATCACCCTCGGTGTCGTCTTCCTCTCCGCTTCCTCCTCATGTTCTTCCTAGCAACCTTCCAAAACCACCGGCCGCCTCCGCCTAATCAGCCCCTGCCAGAGAGAAAAGAGTGTAGCAGAGAAATAACGAAAGAATACGAAAAGGAATAAAATAGTCAACGGCTAGACACTATATTCCGTTTTCGAAAAACAAAAAAACTGGGCACATTTTTTTCTCTCGTTTTCTTTACAAGGGCTCTTAGGCATGGTTGTAAAAATCATAAATTCAGAATGAAATTGACCGATTTGAGCCAATTTAGGAAAGGCAAGGGAAAATGGGTGGGGGGCGGGGTTGGGGCAAGGGTGTAGGGGGATGAGGCGGAGCCGGTAGGGTTGGGGGACAGGCTAGCAGGGGTGGGGGCAAGGTGGATTGGGCTGGGTTGGCAGTAATGGTGATTGGCGGAGGCACGACAGCCAGAGGCGATACTGGCAGGGGTGAAGGAAGGGCAGTGCGTAAGCGATCGGAGAGGGAGATTACAGGGAAGAAATTGTCGGTGGCATTCTCATAATTAAAAGTTGACTCGATTTCGACTCGAGTTAAAAATAATAACTAACTTAAAATAATTTTAAAAAAAACCAAAAAAATATTATAAAATATAATATACACTATAACATTAAAATAATATATTCTTTAACTAATAACCCATAAATTTTGATCGAATAAAAAATCTGATTCTTATCTGATGTTTGATGAATCTGTCGGATTCAATAACTCCCTTCCAATTCAATTCAATAACCGATTCCGATTTTTAAAACTATTCTGTCAGTGTTTTTTTTTTAATAATAATGTTTACCATTTCAAACACTTTATTTTAAAGGTAGATACGTGTTGTCATACAAACTTTGTAATTTGATTAGTAATCAACACCGAAGTCTTGCCAACATACCTTAATGTTAATTTCCTATAATTAAAATTTGTAGTTGATGCGATGCATTTACATCCAGATTTGCATCAGACGAAGAATGAAATAAAAATAGAATAAATTATTAATAATAAAAAAATAACTTTGATGTAGATATCACAAGTTAAATTCTTATCAATGGACAACAATTATTACTTACAGCCTCTCTTCCATTTTTAATATGCACCGTCTTTCTTCTTATGCTTATCATTTACTGCTTTATAATTTTATTGAGTTTTTTTCTGAAAAGGAAAAAGGTTTTTGATATTGCGAAATGATAGAAAAATCAGACCTAATTACTAAAAAAGATAAAAAAATATGAATTATCTAAAACACCCTCTTAAAAAATCAAAATAAATTCAACTATTTTTTTTTTAATATGGACAACCGACTTAGGCGGCCAGCTGGGATTCATCTGCCCTGGGCTGCCCACATAAGACCTGAGCAGTCAAGATCAGGATGTTAAAGGTCAACCAGGCGGCTTGATCTTGGCCGCCCAAGGTCAGATCTAGCGACCTCCTTGACCCATTGAGGGCCAACCCCAAATCGGCATGTCAAGGAGGACAGCCAGTTGGCCGGACCCAAATCGGTCAGTCCAGGAGGCGAACACAAGGTCAAGGGGGATAGCCAGATTTGGCAATTGGTTAGGGTGACATTGTCCACCGTGGTTGGCTTAGTGATTTTTCTTTTTTGACCTAAACATTTTTCAAACCAAGCCTAGTTATTTTTTAAGTTGATTTAGGCCATGGGAAAAAAGTTTTTGATATTGTTAAATGATAGGAAAATCAGACCTAATTACTAGAAAAGAGAAAAAAATGAATTATCTAAAATATCTTCACTCAAAAATCAAAATAAATTCAACTAATTTTTTTTAATATGGATGACTGACCTGAGCGGCTAGATGGTATCTGCACACATAAGACTTGATCGGCCAAGATCCAACTATTAAAGGTCAACCAGGTGGCTTAATCTTGGCCGCCCAAGGTCAAATCTAGCCGCCTCATTGACCCACTAATTTGGGGGCCACAAAGCAAGGAGGACAACCATTTGGTTGCTCCCAAATCGGTCAGTCAAGGAGGCAACCACAAGACGCCAAGCAAGGGGGCTAGCCAGATTTAGCTAATGGTCAGGGTGGCATCGTCGTCCATGGTTGGCTCATTGATTTTTCTTTTTTACTCAAACATTTTTCCAACCAAGCCTCGTTATTTTTTAAGTTGACCCAGACAAAGGAAAATTTTTTTTGACATTGCCAAATGATAGGAAAATCAGACCTAATTGCTAGAAATAGAAAAAATATGAACTATGTAAAATACCCTCTCTAAAAAATCAAAATAAATTTAACTAAATTTTTTTAATATGGACTACTGATGTGAGGGAATGGATGGACGACTGACCTGGGTGGCCGGCTGGGATCAGTTCGCCCTAGGCCACCACACCTAAGGCCTAAGCAGCCAAGATCCGACCACTAAAGGTAAACCGGGTAGCTTGATCTTGGCCGCCCAAGGCCAAATCTATCCACCTCCTTACCCATGGATTTGGGAGCTGCACCCAAATTGGCTAGTGAAGGAGGATGACCATTTAGCCGTCCCCAAATCTGTCAGTCAAGGAGGCAACCACAAGACGCCAGTCATGGGAGCTAGCCATATTTGGCTATTGGCCAGGGTGACATCATCCTCCGTGGTTAGCTCAGTGATGTTTTTTACTCGAACATTTTCAAACCAAGCCAAGTTATTTTTTATGTTGATCCAGACCACAGAATAAAGTTTTTGATATTGCCAAATAATAGGAAAATCGGACCTAATTACTAGAAAAGAGAAAAAAATGAATTATTTAAAATAACCTCACTTAAAAATTCAAAATAAATTCAATTAACATTTTTTTAATATGGATGACCGACCTATGCGGAAGGCAGGGATCCACTCACTTTGGGCCACTCTAACAACTCAGCCGAAAGTGCAAACTAATGGGCTAAGTCTTCTCTTCAAAAGTGGTTAACCAAATTTAAAGATCTATAGTCCATTCATACTTATAAACAAAATCTTATCTTAGTGGGTATTAGATGCAAACTAAGTTGAGGGATTCACAATCCACCCACCTTAGAAAATTTTGTCCCTGAAATTCCTACATGTGGCCCATTGTCAACCCTAGCCCACGACCTTTTTTGCCCCATGATCGGAAGCCTAACCAACATCTCTAGTCCAACCCACCATCTAACATGGAACAAGGATGCTCTGATACCATTTGCAACGACCCAACCTAAAGTGCAACGTAATGAGCTAAGTGATTTCTTTAAAAGTCTTTAACCAAGTTAAAAATCTATAGTTCATTCACACTTATAAATAAGATCTTACTCGTGTAGGTATTACATATGGGACTAAGTTGAGGGATCTCATAGCTGCCTACCTAAGGACTGAGCGGCCAAGATCCGGTTGCTAAAGGTCAACTGGGGGGCTTGATCTAGGCAGCCCAAGGTCAAATCTAGCCACCTCATTGATCCATTGATTTGGGGACCGCCCCAAATCGGCTTGTCAAGGAGAACGGTCATTTATCAGTCAATCAAGGAGGCAACCACATGACGCCGGTCAAGGGGCTAGCCAGATTTGGCTATTGGTCAGGGTGACATTGTCCTCTGTGGTTGGCTGATTGATTTTTTTTCACTTGAACATTTTTCAAACCAAGTTTCTTTGTTTTTAGGTTCACCTAAACCATGGAAAAAAGTTTTTGATAGTGCCGAAAGGTAGGAAAATCAGACCTAATTACTAGAAAAGAGAAAAAATATGAATTATCTAAAATACCTTCAATTAAAAACTCAAAATAAATTCAAATAATTTTTTTTTAATATGGACAATTGACATAGGTAGACAAATGGACGAATGACCTCGGCGATATGCTGGGATCCGTGTGCCCTGGGCTGCCCACCTAAGGCTGACCGGCCAAGAAGGTCAACGGGATGCTTGATCTTGGCCGGCCACAGTCAGATCTAGCCACCTCCTTGACCCACTAATTTTGGGGCCGCCCCCAAATCGATTTGTCAAGGAGGATGACCATTTGGCCACCCCAAAATCACCAAGTCAAGGAGGTGACCACAAGATGCCGGTCAAGGGGGCTGGACAGATTTGGCTATTGGTCAAGGTGACATCATTCTCCGTGGTTGGCTTAGTGATTTTTTTTACTCGAACATTTTTCAAATCAAGTCTGGTTATTTTTTAAGTTGACCCATGGGAAAAAGGTTTTGACATTGCCAAATGATAGGAAAATCAAACCTAATTACTAGAAAAGACAAAAAATGAACTATCAAAATATCCCCACTTTAAAAATTAAAATAAATCCAATTAAATTTTTTTAATGTGGACGACTGAAATATGAACTGGCTGGGATCCGTCCGCCTTGGCCACCCACCTAAGACTTGAGCAGCCATGATCCGGCTGCTAAAGGTCAACCAAGTGGCTTGATCTTAGCCGCTCAATGTCAAATCTAGCCACATCCTTGATCCACTGATTTGGGGGCTGCCCCAAATCGACTTGTCAAGGAGGACGGTCATTTGGCTGCCCCCAAAACGGTCAGCCAAGGAGGCGACCATAAGACGCTTGTCAAGGGGGCTAGCTAGATTTGGATATTGGCTAGGGTGACATCATCCTCTGTGGGTTGCTCAGTTTTTTTACTCGAGCATTTGTCAAACTAAGCTTGGTTATTTTTAAGTTGACCTAGACTATGGAAAGGAGTTTTGTTATTGCCAAATGATAGGAAAATCACACCTAATTACCAGAAAAGAGAAATAAATGAATTATCTTAAATACCATCACTTAAAAAATCATAATAAATTCAATGAAAAAATTTGTTAATATGGATGACTGACCTGGGCGGCTAACTGGGATCTGGCTGCTAATGGCCCACAGGGCAGCCCCATTTTTGGGTTAGGGTTTTACCCGTTTTAGTTTTGTCCAGTTCGGGCAATCTCGATTTGATTCGAGTGAGCTTGAGCCAGAAGAATATTAAGAATATGAGTACGAGGCACAGATGGTCATATAAGTATGTTATAGTGGCTGAGTATGCCGACATGCAGATGATATGATCATAAGTTATCAGTATCCACTGAGGTATACAAATTTTTTGTATATATTAGCCAGGATTTTAGGCCCAGATCTAGGCCATTGCAACGTTTAGTATCCGTTTGGCGAATTTTTGGGTATTTCATTTGCATGTAGTATAGGAATTTTAGATCATTCGATTGTGCCCCAGTGGGCCCAACTTGATTTAGTTCAGGGTTCGAGGCCCATTTAACTTTCTTGCCTCCATTCCCACCTATAAAGTCAATTTTATGACTCATGTCAGTTTGTACTTTTGACAGTCTCGATCTGAGTTTTCTGTCTATATGTATGGTGTATGTACCTATAGGTAGGCCGTACTAGGCCAAAAATTATTAGACGTGATCATGCCATGTGGTAATTTCAGAGCCGTCCACTCAGCTTTTCTTCGCCCATTATTTTTAGAGTTTCTACAATTTTAAAATTTTCTACTATTACGCCGCCTGGGTTCGCCGCCGGTGACTCTCTGCCTCGCCCCCTGCCACCGTATTAGTATGACTGTGACCACCTCGTGGAGAGCTTTCAGTCCGTACCCACGATCTCCACCGGCATCGCCGCAGTAGTCACAGGAGATGACGATTTTGGTTTCGGTTTCCGCCGCCGCTGCCACCCGTTCAGGCCATTTTCTGCGGCCGGTGAGCCACCACCGGCCAATCTGACCACTCCCACAGCTTCTATTTGCTAAGATCTTCATTTTGATACAACCCACGATGACCACGGTGATCGCGAATGCCGCCGATAATGTTGCCACACCCTGCGGAGATGCCGCCCCTTTCCGGTCGATTTCCTCCGAGCCAGTGGCCCGAATCCTTCGATCACCACCACCATGACGTTACCCATCCTCCCCTCTTCGAACGCAACCAACAACAACCTCTTTCGCGCAGCCATTGGTGTTTTCCGGCGATGGACACTGGTGCCCCTATCGGCCCGCTTACCCACGTCCCGCTCGCAATCGTGTCTGCTGTCGGTTGTGTCACTAGCCCGCCAACCATGTCCGAGTCCACCTGCCCATATCGAGTCATGTATACCTTGTCAACCCAGCCCAGTTTCTCAATTAACTCAGACCGAGTTGGTTCAGCACTCTCGATTTGGTCTGGTCAGCTTTGTTTGGTCCGATTCAGCTCGTTTTCGACCGTTTCTCGACTATTTTTAGTAATTCGAGAATCCTTACATTATTTTGTATTCATATTCACATTATTTAACATAATATGATGTTCTATGTGTTTTTATTTATTTATTTATTTATCTATTATTTATTTATTTATTCATTATAATTTATTTATTTTTATTTATATGTCTTTCATATATGATAAATGTTTACATGATTATTTTTTATTATCAATATTATATTTACTTATTAATATTAGCTTATTATGTTTGTTAAATTGTATATTTATTTATTTATTCATTATTAATATTTATTTTTATTTATATGTTTATCGTATATGATATATTTACGTGATTATTTGATAGTATTAATATTATATTTACTTATTAATGTTAGTCTTTATATCCTTACAAAATTTTATATATTTATTTATTTATTTACTTGTTCGTTATGTGTATGTTATTATTTAATTGTATTTAATTACGTATTCTCTAACGATGACTATGATATTATTATTCATGATTAATTAAAATTATATAATTATTTATTTATTTATTTAATTATTTATATGATTACCAACACGAGTTTATAAAATATTTACTCGTGTTTAGCCATTTACGTATTGATTGTTTTTATGTATTTATTATCTATCTATTTATTCATGATTGTATGTATTTATTTATTTATTATTTGTTATTAGTTATTCTCTTTATTATGTCTTGATTTATGTGTTGTGTGTTTAACGATATGTTTATTTAGTATAGTCTTTTTATTAGGATGTATTGATGATATAAGCACACACCATGAGCATGCATCATATAGGGATATTAATATTTTACTTAGTAGTGGTTCCGATGTAGGTTTTGGAGTCTGAGCTCACCTAGTTGTGTAGATACGCTTGGAGCTTAGACCACAGGTCCGTAGGACTCTCTCCCTCACTGCTTGACTCCTTGAGTGTCGAGTTTAATCGTGTTTTATATGTAGGATGACATTGGTGGCATTTTATTGCATCCCTTTGATGTCGGGCTATTGTGTTTTCTACGCATGTTTAATAAAACTACAGGGATGAGATACCTTGTTGGTTTTCGAACTTAAGCTCCATAAATTTATGCTATAAGCCTCTTTCCTAAGCCTATTATATAAGTACGCGTTTTTTTATGGATTTCACAAATAAGAGATTGAGCAGTATAGAGATATATATGAATCGCACTAGTACTCCTTCAAACTATAAAGTAGTGCGGTGTATGATGGTACTGCATAATGCAGCGCATTTCCTAAATGTGACACTAACTTAACTGCTCCTTTTGCCACTGGAGTACCGTGGCTGGTGATATAGAAGGTGTCAGGGTGTAAGCGCTATATGTGTGTATGAATATGATTTTGAGGCATGCATGCGAGCCGGCAATTGCTTAAATATGCTTGCTTACCGCCCAGTGTGAGGCAATCTTGAAGTTTCATAAACTTTTGTGGGTAATGGAATACCTATATGCCAGTTTGTGTTAGTTATTTTTCGGACCAGTAACATTTGTTACTGACGGTTTTCATATAATATATATAAGTATTGCAAATCTTAAGTTGACTTTGGTGGAAAGATAGAGAAATACTACGCATACTTGAGCTCAGCGCATTTATTTCTTTTCTTACTTTTACTTATATTTGATATGTTTTAATGCTTATTTAATAATGTTTTCCATTCTCATGACACCAAGAGGGTTGTTTTGATCTATTTTATAGATCGAGTCGTACCTTTAAACATGACTCGACACGATTGTAACATTTCTGATTCGGTTATTAAGTAAACCAAAATTGAGGTATTACATTGATGTCGGCCGCCCAAGGTCAGATCTAGCCACCTCATTGACCCACTGATTTGGGAGCCACTCCAAAATCGGCTTGTAAAGATGGCCCTTTGGCCGCCCCTAGATCGGTCAGTCAAGGAGGCAACCACAAGACGCCAGTCAAGGGGGCTAGCTGGATTTGGCTATCAATCAGGTTGACATCGTTCTCTGTGGTTTTTTTTTTACTCGAATATTATTCAAACCAAGCCTGGTTATTTTTTAAGTTAACACCCCCCTCCCCCATCGTAGATGTCTAATACTTTTATTATTATTGATTAATAGTATCTTGTTCCTTGGCTGCTCAAATCCTCCAATAGTTTTTAAATGTGTACTCTTCTCAATGGGTGTACATAGTAACTTGGGTGTAGGTGTAGGTGCATTGCGCTCGTATGGCTGCTGCTTCAATGCTCCTAATTACAAACCATGTAATTTAATTCGATAGGTGTAGGTGCATTGCCCCCAATTACAAACCATGTAATTTAATTCGATAGCTGTAGGTGCATTGCGCTCGTATGGTATATGCTTCAATGCTCCCGATTACAAACCTTGTAATTTAATTATAATTTAATTTGATTTTTGAAATTAAATTCTTGTAGCCTTTGTGGAGAATTTATAGTGGTCAATGTAACATCCGAAAGTGTAATTAGGGGAGTAAAGATATGGAAGTTAATTGGGTGGCCTCTATTATAAAATGCTAGAAAATGAACTTCAGTTTGTAGAGGTTTGGCAAAAATTTTGGCGAATGCATTCGGCAATTATTATGATGATTGGCATCGTCATTTATCTCCTGTTGTTGGGTAATGCAGTTGAAGGAAGTCAACTGATTGAAGATGAAGATATAGAATGGCAACTCAAAATACTCAACAAGCCAGCAATTAAAACTATCAAGGTTAGAAGTTTTTCCCACCCCTTTATCCTGTTTTTGGTTGTAATAGAAAATCTATGCTTATATAATTATAGAAGATTTGTTGACTTTTATTGAGAATTTACAAGTGGTCTCTTAAGATTTTACAATATTACACATCACTATAAAATAGATTGTAATGAAAAAAAATATTGTCGTGTAAACTTTATGAAAAATTACTTACTGGAAGACTAGATGACTAATCTGCATCTTAACATGTTATTCTAAACATGGATATCTATTTACTAGTTAGTGGAAAATCAATATTTACGTTCAGAATTATCGTATTTAAATTTCATACATTTTTAATTTCTTTCAAATCAACTGAAGGGAGCCTAAATAAATAACAAGATTGATATTAAAATATACTAAAAATTGAGTGAAATCTACGCAACATGAAAACTTGACAAATATAAACATGGAAATAAATTTGAATTATATCTCAAATATTTTAAACAATAAATTATTTTTTTGAGCAGAAGGAACAACCAAGAAATGAAGAGTAATTAAATAATTTTTTCATAGAAAAGTTGAAAAATAATTATATATTTTATAGAAAGAAATTTTTAAAATTTATATTAAAAATAAATGACTAGAAAATATCAATTGAAAAAACATGGAATTAATTAGATAAAGTTATCAAAGAATTGTGTCTCTCTTTGAAAGAATTATGAGATTTGAAGAAATTTTAGCGACGAAAAATTTTCATAAAAAGAATTCAAGAATGAGTACTATATATATATATATATATATATATATATATTAAAATTTCTGAAATTAGATTTAAAAATTGTATTATCATGAAAGACTAGAATATAAATCTTATGTTTCTTCTTTTGAAAACATTGTGCAATGGGAGAAATTTCGTCATAAGAAAATATTTGCTTAGATAACCTCTTCAAGAAAAAGATGTACTAGATTTTATAAGAAGGAATATCATATTATTTAAGAATAAGGGGGTTGAGAGATTTTAGGTCCAATTGTCAATTGCTCACGGCCACATCTGGCCATGCAGCCAAATCTAGTCGCCCTCGACATAGAGAATGAGTGGTTTTCTTTATCATTGATTTTGGACTATTCTTATAATCGGATGGTCCATATTCCCTACCTCTTATGCAAGTAACCATTTTAGTATCATATATCTATATATATATATATATATATATATATATATATATATATATATATATCCAATCAAAATGAGAAATTTGTTGATTTGTGGTTAAATTGACATTTGTAAAAAATTGTTCTCTTTTTATGTATAGTATAGGTAATTATCTTTAAATGTAAGTTATAAAATTTTTTATAAGTTTATATATAAATAATATATAATTGGAATAAAAAATTGCTAGGCATCGTGGTGGTAAGTGGCTAGTTTTATATGATATCTCAAGATAATTTTGTCACAAAGCTCTTTTTGTTCAATTATGGTGAGTGAAAATTCATCAATTAACTTTTGGCAATTACAATTGTTGCGAGAGTTTTGTTCTAAGCTTTGAAAAAAAAAACTAGGCAAGATATCGAGCATAGCATGACTTATACATTTTGGGGAAACTTTAATTTTATAGATAAATTCTCGTTGATTAATAAGATGAACGATAATAATTTAATATACTAGATATAGATTCAGATTGATTCAAACTAAAAGATAGATAATAACGGGAAGTAAATATTCTATAATAATTAAATTTATTATTTTATTTTTGTTATATTTTGATTGATCATATCTATTACTTTTAATCACAAGTTAGTATTGAATTTCTTTTTTATTAATAAGATTAGATAAGGATTGGAAGCCTTTGTGCTAAACGTGTTTTTATGCCACTGGCTACAATTATATGTTTCAATAAACAGGTTAAAAACAATGCAACCAAATACCTTCTTTTTGTAACATTTCTTCTCATTCATTTTTTTCATTATTTACTTTTTGTTTACTTATCTTCTCGTTGAAAGGATTGATGGAGAAATTTTTCTTTGCTCAAAACAGACTGGGGATGGAGACATTTTCGACTGCGTAGACATCCACAAACAACCTGCCTTTCATCATCCCCTCCTCAAAAATCACAAGTTGCAGGTATTCAATCTTGCACGAAATTATGTCTATCCTAGTTTAGATTTCATATCTATCATTAATATTCGTAAGTAAAATTCAAAAAATTTGTTGCGTTTAAACTATATATGTAGACCACCCTACATGTTTAGCATTACGAACATGAATTCTACTTGTCTACGGAAAACCTACTTTATTTCATTTGTTCCAGATGAGACCTAATACTGTTGGCGCCATTAACGAAGTTGCTAGTGAAGCCTCAAATTTCAATTTTTCTGGGATTGGCCTCAAAGGTGGTGGATGCCCAGTTGGGACTGTTCCAATACGTAGAACAAGTAAAGAAGAACTTTTAGTTGCCAAACGTCAGTTCAATAGCCGTCATCAATCCTTGGCGAACCATCAAGAAACATTTGATAGTGTCACCTGGAATGTAGGTGAACCCAAGTTTGCAATTTCTGATAAAGTAATTTATTTGTTATTCAAAATCGATCACTGTCTGCTACATATACATAATTAGATGTTGATGATGGGAGTTAGAGGTGGTCAGTATTACGGTTCCAGTGCATACTTGAACATATGGCCCTTGGAGTTGAAGCCACACTTACACTTCGGTTGCCGCTTATGTCCATAATTTGCCCAGCAATGCCATTGATGCAGGATGGATGGTACGTCACAAAAAACCTGACTTTTGAAGAACGCACTGTATATATCACGTAGAAGTTAGTGATCAATATATATTATTTGTGCTCTTACATCCTGTTCAAAATGACAGGTGAACCCTGATTTGTTTAAAGATAGCAAAAGCCGACTGTATGCCTCATGGACTGTAATTAGCTCCACTCTTTTTTAATTTTAACACATTAATTCATGGTGCTGGTAGTGTTAGACCTAATCTTCCAATATTTGGTAGTAATTTATTGTTATTTTGTGTGCAGAATGTGGATAATATTCCAATATTTGGTACTAATTTATTGTTATTTTGTGTGCAGAATGTGGATAATAATCAGCGGAAGGCAGGATGTTTTAACATGATATGCCCGGGCTTTGTTCAAATAGACACAAAAATTCCTCTAGGCATTGCCTTCAACAAAATGTCGTCGTATGATGGCCAACAATATGAAATACAAGTTCAAATAGCCAAGGTTTCTTTCACTCGTCAATTATTGTATTAATTCACACCAACAATTTGGTATGTAGAATCCGTTGATTAAATTAAAGTGATATAAAGTATAATTTGCTTAGTTTAAGAACTCCAGTCTCGGATTTGACTCAACATGAAGTGGAGTTGGCTTGGAGTGAATAGTCGATTTGGAGTTGTGTATATTTTCAATTCATTAAATTAGAAATTATATAAACTTATTATGTATCAATTATTTTTTTAACACTTGAAATTGATAGGCATATGCTTTACCGTACTTTAAATATCTATTTAGGAAATTCAAATGAAAAATTATATACTTATAATAAGATTAAACGGCATGAAGAGATAGAGTGGAGTTGACTAGTGATCTCATCGAGGGGAAGTCAAATCTGGTCGAATTTCCCTTGAGTTCAATAAAAAAGGTTTTCGAAAGTACTATTATTTGTAATATGGGCACCCTCCAGAACTCGACGTTCTATCTAGGAAATATAGCAATAAACTTGGCCAATGCGTTATTGAACATCTTAATTAATATCTAAATGGTGATAATTGGTTAGGGCAATATCCATTTACATAGAATAAAATGTTTGGTTTTGTTACTTATATAGAATAAAATGCTTGGTTTTGTTACTTATACACAGGATCAACCAGAAACAGGAACCTGGTGGTTGTATGTACAAGGAGTTGCAGTAGGGTACTGGCCCGAAGAGCTAATTCCACAGCTAAGCCAATACGCAACACAAGTGCTATGGGGTGGCACCAACATGGCTCCTAATGAGGGCAAACTTCTACCGCCGATGGGGAGTGGCTTCTCTCCTGAGCTCAAGCATGGGAAAGCATGCTACGTCAGGACAGTGTTGCTAAGGGACAGTAAGCAACTGTTCAATGATCCACCTGCTGGACGATTCAACATAATCCAACCTCGCCCTCATTGCTATAGGATCATTGATAATGGCTTCGGGGACGATGTATGGAGGCGTCATATCTACTTGGGAGGTGGCGAGTGTAAGATAAGTACAATTCGTTCCATGTAATTGCGAACATGAGCGCTTAATGGTTTTAAGTACTTGTTTTCAGTTATAATAAAATCATATAATATATGCTTTTTGGTTACAAGTACTTGTTCTCAGTTATCGTAAAAAAATATGTGAGCGTAAAATTGTTGTAACTGGCTTAGGTCGCAGCAATTCGGGTTTGTGGTACATAAAGAATTATATTTTTTTAAAAAAGTGGTTTGTTTAAAATAGTAGTTAAAAGTTGAATCTACTAACAATTATAAATAAAGTTTAAATGACCAAATTTTTTTGCAAAATTATGGCATTTTGGAAGGAAAAGAAGCCCTAACATGGCTCCAATATTAATGTAACGACCGGTTCAAGTACAATACTATATATAAACTCAAGCCATCTCTTCAAATTAGTTAATTTAAAATGATTATTTATACATGCATCCTACTAATACCCTATCATACTTTAATAGATTTTGGATATGAGACTAGGTTGGGTCTTGTGACTTTCAATGCATTTTGAACAAAGTAATCTATTTTTTGTCTTAAAAGAATTAAACAAGCATGGGCATTGCTAGGTTTGATTCATAAATTTGAGTGTTAACACGACCTACTCCTCTATGATTAATGCCTTCCAAAAGAGAAATAGTTGGGGTTTTAATATATTATCATAATTTGGGTAAACAATCTTCATAATATATGAGCAAACTATTACCTATTCCATCACAATTTCCAATTTCTTAGAGATAGACATCCAATTTTATAAACATAGTTATAAATGGAATGAGGTGTCTAATAATTTTAGAGAAAACCATAATTAAATGATGAGATAAATTATAAAAATTTAACCATAAATTTTTATATTTTGATTTTTAAATCTCCTATTTTTATTAGAGCACAACTTTTAATTAATACAAGTACTATTGGCCACCAATAAATATTAAGTTGAATCTAAAAAAATGTATAATCTACCCTAATGGCCTCTTGACTTATTAAGTTATATATCCTAGAACCTTTCTTTTAATCTAGCGTTGGAAATTGTGACCTCGTAGGCACTCACTGATTGTAGGCTCCATTTGAATATCCTTAGTTACGCCTTTTCATCCATAGGTGCATAAAAAAGGTTATATCACTAATTGTTGTGTCTATCGGGAAGAAATGCAACGGATCACTAACATATTTCTACTAAAGGGTATACACCCTAAATTCGGTTCACGCTCGTGAACCAAACCGGCATGATACAGGCCCCGGTTAGGTCGGCTAACCCGAACTCCAACTCTTACATATTTAATCTCGGCGTCTTAAGATGAAGATACGACTCGCATCTTCATCTTAACATGATAGTACATGGAATCTTAACATGATACTACATGGATAACATGCATCAAATAATATATCTATAAATATATATGCATGTATCAATAATTTCATTCACATAGAATCTAATCTACTATACACTCATTCTGAAACTTGGGTTTCAACCCACCACACTTTTGTTGCGCAATCTATTCGCATTTTCTTTTCCCGTGAACATGTCATAGTATTTCATCTCATCATTTCCTCATATTTTAGCATTTAATCATATCACATCAATATAATAACATCATAACAAAATATTAACTAGTCTATCGACTGACATGCATGCAAGTGACATCAGTGCTCACCCGTCCAGGCTGGCACATCCAACTCGTGATCATTACCTACATATAGTATAAAAAGATGTCAATAACAAGTGTTACTGGTCCAAAAAGAAAAATAACTATAACAAGCTGGCTATGAGAGCAAACTCTCATATGAAAGAAAATATCATATACTCCTCGTGAACACTCTAAAGGGCACCTACTGAGGGGCCATTGGGTTGGAGACCCGGTAGTATCCTTAATTGATTGATCTGTTGCTGCCGATGCCTCTCTCGGCATTTTCTTACTTCATTTTCTCGTCTTGAATCCAAACCTCTCCTTACCTCCATATTCCTCCTGGCCTTGAGCACGTAAGGCCGAGTACTCTCAAGCAGTCACCTTTAATACCCTTTAAACCACAAGTCTAGACATGCGCTGTACTTAACAGTACCCGTAAATCTCCACGTTCTCTAGGTGTGAGGAACTCAAACACGAAGTTGTCGGGTTCCCTTAGGAATGAAGCAATCCACTGCACTAATCCAGTAGCCTGCTTTGGCTGTCACGGCATCCGCACATGGTGCGTGCAGTCGGTTTCTCCATCTCTCATCTCTGTCACGGCAACTTCCGACGTGCGATCACGGGCGCCGTCTACTGGCTGGATAGGGGTCATATTGGGTACCAAATGAACCGCTTGGCTAGCCCGACACGTCTACGATGTCGACATGGTTGGGTGGAGGTGGCGGCTCGCCAAAAAATGGCTGAAATAGAGGGTCGATGGTGGGTGACTAAATCCAGCCGTCCTTGGTGGTGATGGGTTCTAATATGGTCGGGGTAGCTCACTGGAGGGTCAAGGATGTCAAGGTGACCACTCGATCACAGTGGCAACGGTCGTCGACGGCATGATCAGTGATGGAAGAGCGGCACAAAGGCGCCGCTTCCTCGAGTCGTGATGGCCAGATGGTGGCCAGGCCTGGTCAGGGAGGCATGGCAACACCATGGTTGGGCTGGCGGTGCTGTTCTGCAGACAAGGTGGCATCCACAGCAGTGGCGGTGATGCTGCATGGGAGCGGCGTCAAGGCAAGGGTTTGGGCGATGAAGAAGAAAAGGTCGAAGTGAGAAAAATAACTGGGTGGTAATATCATAAAGAATACTTGACTTGTGTCCGACTCGAGTCAAGAATAATAACTAAGTCATATTAAATCCTAAAAAAATTGGGAAAAATCCCATAAAATAAAAATACACTAAAACATCATAATGATATGCTCTATAACTATTAACCCACCCAAACTACCCCATAACGCGTCTTAACGTGGTAAATGGCCTAAAACTAATTCTACGATCGACTATATATATATAATAAAAAAATAATTGCATACTCTCATATATTCTGATAACTCATTCTTTTCTGTTGTGTTCATGACGTTATCATTATATACTTGGGTACGCATGACCCTCATAGCTCATACATGCGACCGGCGCCGGTTCAGTACACGTGTTCTGAAACATACTCAACTCGAAAATAATGGTTGAACAGACCAGTTTTGAATATAAAACCTTGACTCGAATTGTGGGTTTTATAATCTTCCCTTCTTATAAAACTTTCATCCACGAAATTTCAACTCAAGGAGGTTCTACTGAACTAATACCCGGAAGAGTAGTTGTATCTTCTACTCTTCGATAGTCATGTACATCCTCACTTACTGTACCTACGCCGTCATGGCGGGTTTTGTTTGTGATGCTGTCAATATCAACATTCTATTTTTCAGCTATCTGTGCCTGTTTTAACATGGCCATCATCGTTCTCTTCGGTTTTGATCCCTACTGCTAACTCGGCGAAGAACCCTAGGTCACCCCTAAGGGCCTACTGGGTTGGTCAAGCAAATTCTCTAAAGTATTGCAAGGTTCTAATCTGGGCTATGTCTGGGAAAACTATGTCAAGGGTAAGACCTACCTACTAACATCTACCCATGTCTCTCTGATCCTCATCTATGTGAAAAGTCATCTATATGTACTCTCAAGAAACTCAATCCTAAGTCCTACAACCATCCTAAGGTGTGTTATGAGTCTTCTGTTAGGTACGAGTGTATAGGCTAATGAGTTGCATGGCTCACAATCGTCATTCTAGATCCAACTCTTAGGTGTCCATGTTTAAGGAGCTAGACCGCTCACTGGGTCCTAGTTGACTCGGTTCTGCATCAAGTATCTCACTCTGATCTATAAGAGAACAAGGATAGCTGCTATAACTCTACTGCATACTACGACTCGGGTGACTATCTATACAACCACTAACTACTGCTGAAAGGAGACGAGAACACCTGTACATACACAGTGTGTCTCAAGGAGTATGATAACATACTCTACATAGTTTGTAGAGCCTGCACTAGTCTGTGGCATGTGCTCTGGTCAATGTATACTCATCTCAATCATATGGATAAATTGATGGTAAAGCTGATATATCTAGAGGGGTGAGTGGAAATTCTCAAGTAAAAACTCCACTCTATCTAACATCTCTGGGTTATAAGAAAGAAGGCTGAATCTCGTAAAAATCTAGTCACACTGCTCAAGAACTCTCACTAGGTGATATCTCATCCTCACATGTGGTATCTGACGCCAGGTAAATGAGGGAACTCCACTAGGCTAAGAAAAACCTGCTACATAGGTATGTCACTCTAATCTATAGCAAGGTCAGGGTATTATGCAAATGACAAGGGAGATGAAAGCCCTATGTAGTATACTAGGTGGCCAAAATATCGGTAGGTCTATGGACTTGTCTCTAAGGTCACCACGATTTATTATGCCACAGGTGATCAGTCTATGGAATAGCCAATCAATGAAAAATCTCAGAAATGGCTCCTACATGGCTCTAGTCCAATCAGCTAATAGTAGGCACGTATTTTTCGATACTGTACTAGTCACACACTTCTAAACGGGTGGGGTTCAAATGACCCAAAGAACCATTGTCTCCCCTCAAGTCTACGGGGACTCATAATGAGGTTCGGTACGTGTCTCGTCCACTCTTCAGTGGTGTGTGACCTGCCGTCCCGTACCGATTTGTAGTACTAATCTTGACTCATATGACTACTACCACTGTGGTAGACTCTCAAGTAAGGCTATCAATCAAGATGAGTATATACTGATATCACTGTCTAGTCAGCATGGTTTGTGTTGTCTAAAGTCTCTGTCTACATCGCTCACCCACTGGGGTGAAATCCTCATCAGAAAGTCGGTTTGAAAACATCTACCTACCACTATAAGCCCTAATTAGTACCATGAAGGTACTTCTATACTCAGGGTAAGGCTCAACCCTATGGTTCAAGGTGAGAACCTAATTGTGCTAGCGAAACACAAGGGAATCACTATCCTTCTAAAGGGCACCTCCTCACTAACCGTTTATCTACGCCCAATCCTCTAGTACATGTCTAACTCCATGTCACTGAAGGCCCATCGCTAAATAGGTCAAATTGCATGTGTGACTATCTACTAACCATCTGATATGTGTATGTTGGTTGTGGGCCATGGATGTACTATCATCCAGTCTGCATAATCTGATCATTGTGACTGTCCCATCTGGAGGTCATACTGTCATCTTCCTTGACTCTGTCCATGCGCATCCCTATGAGACTGTCACTAACAGTGCCTGATGGGGTTATCTTGCAATATACATCTAACCCAAGGATGTCAGGTCAAGACAATGATTGCAAGAGAGCTGTGAAGTCGAATCCTATGCTATCTCATCCAAATAACCTCAATTTTCCTAACTTGTCTCTGTTATGCTAATTTCCATTATAGCTATATCTTGTTCCTCACGATCTAGCCCTACTAAGCTTTAACTAATCTACTCGGTTGGTGGATGAGCAATACACGGATGACAGTAGTGCATTTTCAGACGGTGGTAGTGCGTCTTTGGTCGGTGGTTGTGCACCTTGGTCGGTGCAGTTGTGCACTCGATCAGTGGTTGTGCAACTCTATCGGTGACAATTCTATCTAGATACTAAAAATCTAATCTTGATCGTATACATTGTAAATCCACTCTACTGTCTGACATATCTTGGCTACTAACAACTCAGCTTAGGTTGTCCAGTCATGCGTGTCTGATCCGGAGGGGGTTTGGATCACGTGCTGACACATATGATGGTAAACCTATGCAGAACCTACTCTAATCTCTTGAAATCTAGAGTGGCCACTTTCATCAGTGCTGATTGGCCCTCGAATGGCAATCACTGATCTAGTGATTTATCTCTAATGGAATCCTATCAAATATCTAATCTCCTAAGCAATAGTAGTCCTGATCTTTTCCTCACCATATCGATACCTCTGTCTGGCAAAGAGAATCCAAAACTGTTGCCCATAGGTCATAAACTGTAACACCCCAAATCCAGTCCACGCTAGTGAACCGAACCAGCATGTTATAGGCCCTGGTTAGGTCGGCTAACCCGAACCTAACTCATGCGGATCCAATCTCGACGTCTTAAGATGAAGATACAACTCTCAATGCATGGATAAATGCACAAACCCTAACATGGTACTACATGAATGACATGTAATTCAAAGTACACACCAATACAATTATGATCAGGCAATATATCAATAATATATATGCATATATCAACAATTTCAATCACACATAATCTAATATACTGTATACTCATTATGGAACTTGGGTTTCAACCCACCACACTTCCGTTGCGCGCTCTGATTACATTTCACCTCTTGTCATCATGTCTTAGCTTTTCATCCCATCATGTCCTCAAATTTTAGCATTTAATCACATCACCTAAATATAATAACATCATAACAAAATATAACCACTCAATCGACTGACATGTGTGCAAGCGATGACAGTGCTCCTCCGTCCAAACTGGCTACTCCAACTCATGATCAGTACCTACATATAATATAAAAACACGTGAGTAACAAGTGTTACTGGTCCAAAAAATAAAATAACTATAACAAGTTGGCTATGAGAGCAAAGTCTCATATGAAAGAAAAGCATCATATACTCCACATGAACACTCTGAAGGGCACTACTGAGGAGCCACTGAGCAGCAGACCTGGTAGCATCCCGAACTTACTGATATGCTATTGCTGATGCCGCTCTCGGCATTTTCTTACTTCATTTTCTGGTCTCAAATCCTAAGCCCTCTCATTACCTCCATATTTCTCCTGGCCTTGAGCACGAAGGCCGAGTATACTCAGGCAGTCGCCTTTAATACCCTTTAAACCACAAGTCTGGACATGCACTATACTAAACAGTACCCGTAAACCTCCACGTTCTCTAGGTGTGAGGAACTCAAACGCAGAGTTATTCGGATCGCTCGGGAATGGAACATTCTGCTGGGACTAATCTAGAGCCCGCTTTGACTGTCACGACATCCGCTCATGGTACATGCAGTCGGTTTCTCCATCTCTCGTCTCACTGAAAACGTGAAAACTACATATATATAGGGCTGGGTAGGGATGTATATAATAGGCCCGAAGGCAACTTGTGGTGGATCTTGTTTTCAAAATCATCCTCGAGGGATCTCAGCCTCAAGGGGTTATTAATCCCGAAAACTGTTTGGTTAAATGGCCCGAGTTAAGTGGGATCCAATAAAACGTCACTTAACCTATCCTACAAATAATAAAATAAACATACAATAGAAGAGCGTAGAACAGAGACGAGTCCTAAACGGACCTGGTAGAAGCTCCAAGCGTGTCATCACGCCTAGGCGGCAAACTCCTACTTCGTACCTACACATCAAAACTAAATACTAACGCCTACTAATTAAATGATGCATCAAACTCAATAAATATCAATCAACAATAAAATAATCATAAGTATGAAAATAATTCTAACTAATCCTATTCATACCAATTTTACTGTATTTTTACATCATACTCGATTAGCATGCTCATATTTACTTATCTCATTAGATCACTAATCCTCCATGCACTATCAATCACATCATGTAACTTATCACTTCATCACTTATCCTCCATGCACTATCAATCACATCATAAATCAACCCTAGCATGCTGTGCTAAACAATCATCAAGTTTAAATTATCAATTCGGAGGTAATTATACCTCACGTCATCGGCAATTGGCGACGGCTAGGGTTTTGTCGCGCGTCTCAGAGCTCAAATTCAACTCTCGGCAACGTCCGAAGTCAATCAGGTTCGACTAGATGAGCTCTGCAGAAGATCAGGAAAATTCCATCGAATCCGGTTTTCCGGCAAGTTCCTACGGTTTTCTGGCAAGTTTCAGTGGTTTTTCAGCAGCTCTCGGCGATTTTTCGGCGACAACCACCAGCAGCATCTACTGGCTGGATAAGGGCCATATTGGATACTATTGGAACCGGCTCAGCTAGATCGACGCATCTACGACATCGACGTGGCCAGCGGAGGTGGCAGCTAGTCGAAAAATGGCTAAAACAGTGCTGGTGACGATGGGTAGCTAGATCCGGCCGGTCTGGGCGGCAATGGCCTCTGCTCCGATCGGGGAAGGTCACTGGGTGGTCGACGGTGTCGACGCTACAGCTGGATCGCGGCGTCAACGGTCGCCGGCAGCGCGGTCGGCGACGGAAGTGCAACGGGGGCGCGGCGCTAGTCGTGGCGGTCCGGCGTCGTGGAGGTCGAACGATGGCAGGGCTAGGCGGCGACGCCCGATGCCAAGACGACGATGGCGCCGGCGGTGGCGGCACGGGGGCGGCTAGGGTTTGGAAGGGGAAAGTGTTCGGGGAGGAGAAGAAATGGTTGGGTGGCAAATTTGTAAATATTACTTGACTCGACTCTGTCTCGAGTCAAGAATAATAACTAAGTCATAGAAAATCCTTAAAAAATCCAAAAAATTGGGAAAAACCCTATAAAAAAAACAATCACTAAAACATCATAATGATATGCTCTAGGAATATCAACCCACCCAAACTACCTATAACGCGTCCTAACGTGGTAACGGCCTAAAACAAATTCTACGATCCACTATATATAAAAAGAAAAAAAAACTAGCATACTCTTATATATTTTGATAACTCATTATGTTCTACTGTGTTCAAGACGTTATCATCATATACTTGGGTACGCATGACCCTCATAGCTCATACACGCAACTGGCGTCGGCTCAGTATACGTGTTCTGAATCTAACTCGACTCGAAACTAACGGTCGAACCGACCGGTTCAAATATAAAACCCTAACTCGAATCATTGGTTTTACATAAACTAGTGGAAGAGGGGGAAATGGTGAAGCGCTACTCGAGCTGTCGATCCACCATGCTACTCATCGTCATTCATCACTATCTTCTGGAAGTGGTCCATCTCATGTGCCAACTAACTTGCCAGTATCTCTATACTTCAAGCTCCTTATTGTTGCTCCTTTTCTTTTTAACTAATCACCACAATGTACACCATGTCCCATGAAGGCAGGACTAATGTGGTGACATGCAAGAGACGAACATCTCGTCAATATCCAATTTAGCCTCAACTGACTAAAAATGCGTTCACCCTAACTCATCCAAATCTCTTTTGCAATGGACAAAATCAGTGGGTCTCTAAGCCCATCACGACAAGCCTAAGAGATTCCTGCTAGCATCTACTGAGATCTAGATCTGGTATAAGATGAGATCTTATACCCATTCTACTTCTGCTAGCACTACGACATACCCTGCTAACATCTAACTAACCAAACAGTTTGATATCATGATAAAATCCATAGAAATGACTTGCCAGCTTTAATAAGGTCAATTCCACATATTTCTGATCAAGCCCTGAATACACTATTATCCAAACAACTTATGAAGAAAAATCTACATGTAAAGAAAATAGATAGAAACATACCTGCCAGCAGGACATGGAGTAATCTTTGCACACACATCACCTATAAAAGTATCTTACATCTCAATCGACCGAGAGTAGCTCTAATACCACCCCAAATCTGGCTCACACTCGTGAACCAAACAGGCATGTTAGAAGCCTTGGTTAGGTCGGCTAACCTGAACCCAAGTCTTGCGGATCTAATCTCGGCGTCTTAAGATGAAGATACGACTCGCCTTACATAGATGAATGCACGGAATCCTAACATGATACTACATGGATGACATGCAAACTAAATTGCACACTAATACAATTACGATCAAAATCAATAAAAATTCTAAAATAAAACGGACAGAATCTCCTCTAAAAGTGAAATTAGGGGCCACCCTGTCAAATAATATATATATAAATATATATGCACGTATCAACAATTTCATTCACACAGAATCTAATCTACTATACACTCATTTTGAAGCTTGGGTTTCAACCCACCACACTTCTGCTATGCAATCTATTCGCATTTCCTTTTCCTGTCAACATGTCATAGTATTTTATCTCATCATGTCCTCATATTTTAGCATTTAATCACATCACATCAATATAATAACATCATAACAAAATATTAACTACTCTATCGACTAACATGTGTGCAAGCGACATCAATGCTCCCCCGTCCAGGCTAGCACATCCAACTCGTGATCATTACCTACATATAGTATAAAAACACGTCAGTAATATGTGTTACTCCTCCAAAAGAAAAATAACTATAACAAGCTGGCTATGAGAGCAAACTCTCTTATGAAAGAAAAACATCATATACTCCTCGTGAACACTCTGAAGGGCACCTACTAAGGAGCCACTGGGCTACAGACCCAGTAGCATCCCTAACTGACTGATTTGTTACTGCTGATGCCTCTCTCGCCATTTTCTTACTTCATTTTCTCGTCTCGAATCCTAAGCCCTCTCCGTACCTCCATATTTCTCTTGGCCTTGAGCACGAAGGCCGAGTACTCTCAAGCAGTCGCCTTTAGTACCCTTTAAACCACAAGGCTGGACATGCATTGTACTTAATAATACCCTTTCATCGCATGTGTCAAAGCTCGAATTCGGCGCTCGTCGGTGTCTGAAATTCGATCGGGATCGACTGGATGAGCTCCGCAGATGATCCGGCAAATTCCAGCGAATCCGGTGTTTTGGCAAATTCTAGTTATTTTACGGCAAGTTTCAATAGTTTTCTGGCAACTTTTGATAGTTTTCGGGTGACGATCATCGACGCCGTCTATTGGCTGGATAGGGATCATATTTGGTACCATTGGAACCGGTTGGGCAAGCCCGACGCGTCTACGGTGTCGACATGGTCGGCGGAGGCGAAAGCTAGCCAAAAAATGGCTTAAACAGAGGATCAGTGGTGGGTGACTAAATCCAGTCGGCTTTGGTGGCGATGGGTTCAGATATGGTCGGGGTAGCTTGCTAGAGGGTCGAGGATGTTGAGGCGACCACTCGATCGAGGCGCCGACGGTCGCCGGCGGCATGATCAGCGATGGAAGCTGTAAAACCCACGATTCGAGTTAGGGTTTTATATTCAGAACCGGTCGGGTCGACCGTTATTTTTCGAGTTGAGTCAGTTTCAGGACACGTGTACCGAGCCGACGCCAGTCGCGTGTATGAGTTATGAGGGTCATGCGTACCCAAGTATATGATGATAACGTCATGAACACAGCAGAACAGAATGAGTTATCAGAATATATGAGAGTATGCCAGTGATTTTTTTATTTTTATATATAGTGGATCGTAGAATTAGTTTTAGGCCGTTTACCGCGTTAGGACGCGTTACGGGCATTTTGGGTGGGTTGATAATTCTAGAGCATATCATTATGATTTTTGGTGTTGTTTGATTTTATGGGATTTTTCCCAAATTTTTTGGAATTTTTTTACGACTTAAATATTATTTTGACTCGAGTCGGAGACGAGTCAAGTAATATTTACAACCTTGCCACCACACACTCCGCGCCTTTCTTTCTTCCCCAAACCAAACCCTCGCTCGCGCCGCCCCTGTTCGCGCGCCACCGCCGCCACGGCCGACGCCGCCCAGCCGCCGATCGCCGCCCCTAGCTCCGCCACGACGTTGCCGTGCCGCCCCGACCAGCCCCGGCCGCTGCCAGGCCGCCGCGACGTCGGAATCGGCTCGCCTAGCGCCGCGACTACATTTCGGTCGCGTCGCCGATTCCGCCGCCGGCGAGCATCGCCACCACGATCAGGTGGTCGCCTCAGCACCCTCGACCACCCAGTGACGCTTCCTGACCGGAGCGGAGGCCGTCGCCGCCGTGGCCGGCCGGATCTAGCAACCACCACGGCCGGCCTCTGTTTTATGCATTTTCCGGCGAGCCGCCACCTCCGTTGGCCGCGTCGACCTTGTAGATGAGTCGGGCTCGCCGAGCCGGTTCCAAGGGTACCCAACACGACCCCTTTCCGACCAGTAGACACCACCGGCGATTGTCGCCGGAAAACCACCGGAAGTCGCCGGAAAACCGCCAGCAGCTGCCGGAAAACCGCCGGAAAATCGGAATTTCTGGGATTCGCCGGAATTCACCGGATCTTCCGCGGGGCTCACCCAGTGGAGCCCGATCGAGCTTCGGACGCCGATGAGCGCCAAATTTGAGCTCCGAGACGCGCGACGGAACCCTAGCCGTCGCCGATTGCCGACGATGTGAGGTATAATTACCTCCGATTGATTTATTTAAAATTGATGATAATTGTTAGCATAGCATGCTAGGGTTGATTAATTATCATGATTAATGTCTTGACCATGAATAAAGTAAAGATGTACATGATGTGATTAACAGGGAATGATAGTTAAGTGACCTGATGAACTAAAGTAAATTTGAGCATGATAATCGAGTACAACGTAACTTAGGAAATATAATTAGATTGATATTAATAGGATAAGTTGGAATTACTTTCACAGTATAATTGTTGCTTGATTATGGTTGATGATTGAATTGTAGTGATGTTTGTTGAGTTTGATGCATCATTTAGTTAGTGGGCGTTAGTATTTAGTTTTGATGTGTAGGTACGGAGTAGGAGCTCGCCGCCTAGGCGCGATGACACGCTTGGAGCTTCTACCAGGTCCGTTTAGGACTCGTCTCTGATTTACTCTTTCTATTGTATGTTTAATTTATTGCCTGCAGGACGGGTTAAGTGGCGTTTTATCGGATCCCACTTAACTCGGGCCATTTAACCGAACATTTTCCGGATTAATAACCCCTCGAGGATGAGATCCCTCGAGGATGATTTCGAAACCAAGATCCACCACAAGTTGCCTTCGGGCCTATTATATAAATCCCTACCCAGCCTTATATATATATGTAGTTTTCGCGTTTTTAGTGAGACGAGAGACGGAGAAATCGACTGCACGTACCATGCAGAGGATGCCGTGACAGTCAAAGCGGGCTCTGGATTAGTGCCAGCGGACTGTTCCATTCCCGAGGGATCCTGACAACTCCGCGTTTGAGTTCCTCACACCCGGAGAACGTGGAGGTTTACGGGTACTGTTTAGTACAGCGCATGTCCGGACTTGTGGTTCAAAGGGTACTAAAGGCGACTGCCTGAGAGTACTCGGCCTTCGTGCTCAAGGCCAGGAGAAATATGGAGGTAAGGAGAGGGCTTAGGATAAAGTTTCATGAGAAGTACTGAAAAAGAAGTGCCGAGAGCGGCACAGTACCAGCAGCAGATCAGTTAGTTCGGGATGCTACCGGGTCTGCAGCCCAGTGGCTCCTCAGTAGTGCCCTTCAGAGTGTTCTTGAGGAAGTATATGGTTTTCTTTCATATGAGAGTTTGCTCTCATAGCCAGCTTGTTATAGTTATTTTATTTTCCGGACCAGTAACACTTGTTACTGACGTGTTTTTATACTATATGTAGGTAATAATCACGAGTTGGAGGAGCCAGCTTGGACGGAGGAGCAATGAGGTCTTGTACACACACACATGTTAGATTTCTGAATGTTTAATATTGTATTATTATGTTATTATATTGTGAATGACATGAGTAAATGTTTGAGCATGATGATATGATGTGAATGAAATGCTAAGACACGATAATAGAATGCAAAATATGATCAGAGTTGAGCAGCGGAAGCGTAGTGGGTTGAGACCCGAGCTTCAGAATGAATACGTTATAAATGAGATTTTGTGTGATTGTTAATGCATGCCGATATATTTGTATATATATTATTTTGACAGGGTGGGCCCATAATTGCACTTTTAGGGGAGACCCTGTTAGTTTTACTTCAGAATTTTCATCGATTTTGCTCGTAATTGTGATGGTGTGAAATTTAATTTGCATGTCATTCATGTAGTACCATGTTAGGATTTTGTGCATGCATTCATTCATGACAGATCGTATCTTCATCTTAAGACGCCGAGATTGGATCCGCACGAGTTAGGTTCGCGTTAGCCGACCTAACCGGGGCCTGTAACATGCCGGTTTGGTTCACGAGTGTGAACCGGATTTGGCGTGTTACAGTGATGGAGGGGGGTGGCGGGGGAGGGGGGGGGGTGTTGGCAGCAGGGTGCCTGTTGGGGGCGAGGACCAAGGCGGCGGGGGGTGGAGGGCTGGGCCGCTTGCAGGGGGCGAGGCTACGGCTGCATGCGGTGGCGCGGTCTCGGGCGGGAGGTCCGGTCCGGGCGGGTCAGGCGGGTTGGGCTTGTAATCAATTCTGCAAATATGAAAAAATGGGAGGATGAACGAGAGCCGCCTGGATTTTGATCCAACAGCTCTCATTCAGCAACGTATATGCGCTCCAAAACTTGCAGTGAACACCCACCAAGAAAATTCAAATTTATACTGGCTCAGATAATATGCCTCTTTTTCCAGATGAAACTGATGGAATTTCTGGAAAAACTGAAAATCCTTACACCCAAATACAGCCCCAAACAGAGTGTAAATGCCACATGAATATCCTAGAAGAAATAGATACTTCTATAAACAAAAGCCCATTAGAAGAAGAAGAAATTTGCATAGACCTCATAAGCCCAACAAGCTTATTCAGGTGTATGTACAATTCACAAAATATAGACGATTTCTTAAAACGTCTACAACACATATCCATAATAGGAGAAAAGCCCACCCAATATTGGGATAGGAATAATATCTATTGCAAACTAGATATTATAAATCCAGACTTAACAATAAAAGCCCAAGATATGAAATATACAAATTGGGAACAACAGGAATGTGAACTACATATCAAACAACTTACAGATCTGGGCCTAATACAAAAATCTATAAGCCCACATAGAAGCCCAGCCTTTATAGTCAACAAAGGATCGGAACAGAAAAGAGGACAATCCAGGATGGTCTTCAATTACAAGAGATTGAATGACAATACAAGGGAAGATGGGTATAAAATACCTGATAAAGAACAACTTATTAATAGAATACAATCATCAAAGTTTTATTCAAAGTTTGACTTAAAGTCAGGTTTTTGGCAAGTTAAGATGCACCCTGACTCTATACAATGGACAGCCTTCTCTTGTCCTAATGGCCATTACGAATGGTTAGTAATGCCTTTTGGTTTAAAAACAGCTCCACAAATTTTCCAACGAAAAATGGATTCAGTTTTTAAACATTACACAGAATTTACATGTGTATACATTGACGACATACTTGTCTTTTCCAAAACACAAGAACAACACTATGCACATCTCTACACTGTGCTAGCTTTGTTTGAACAACATGGTCTAATTATTTCCAAAAAGAAAATGGAAATAAATAAGACCCACATATCTTTCCTTGGCACAGAATTAGGACAAGGAACTATAAAACTACAACCACATATTGCATCTAAGATTTTAGATTTTCCAGAAAAAATGGAAGACGCAAAACAATTAAGAAGTTTCCTTGGCATATTAAATTATGCTAGAAATTTCATAAAGGATCTAGGAAAATATACTGGACCCTTATACAATAAAACAAACCAGACTGGTTTAAATTTCTTCAACTCTGAAGATATTAAACTAGTTAAGAAAATTAAAACTCTGGTAAAAAATTTACCACAATTACATTTACCCCTTGACACAGACTATTTAATAGTTGAATGCGATGGATGCGATCAAGGATGGGGTGCGGTTCTTCTAAAGAAAGAACATAAATATGCACCTAAAACAGAAGAAGCAATATGTAGATATGGAAGTGGAAAATACAAAGAACAAACAGGCTACATGACAAGTCTTGATTTCGAAATTCTTGCTGTAATTTATGCTTTAGAAACTTTTGAACTTTTTATTACAGGAAAGAAAGAATTTACAATTCGAACAGATTGTGAGGCTATTGTAAAATTCTCACAACAATTAAAGGGTAAGACAAAAGGACTTAATGCTAAAAGATGGCTTAAGTTTCAAAACTTTCTCTTAACTCGTGGGACCAATATAAATTGGGAACACATAAAAGGAAGTGATAATAAAATAGCTGACATTCTATCTCGACTCTTATGCCAACAGCAAGTTTGAAATCTTTAAAATTCAGGGTTCACGATTCCTTAAAATCGTACACAAAAGTTTGAAATCTTTAAAATTCAGGGTTCACGATTCCTTAAAATCGTACACATAAGTTTGAAAACTTCCAAATTCAGGGTTCTCGATTCCTTAAAATCGTAACTAATTTGGTTTCTATTTGTTTCAGAAAAACAATGCCCCCCAAGATGTCTTGGGATTACAAAAACAAGGGCGACATGGAGTTAAGTCTCCGACCAAACATTTCAAAAGGTAAAAACATTTCTAGGAATGTTCTTACTTTTGGACAAACACAACTGTGTTCCTATGAGAACACCCACAGACAATACATAAGCAAGGATTGCTTAAGACTTGATGACTCCCAAAGGTGTATCATCGACAACATTTGGAACATAAGTAGTACAAATACTACTGAAAAGATTATGGTCATTTCTGCCTTAATTTACTATTTTGGCAAAATACAAGAGAAACCAAAAGGAAAGAATTTTTCATGCTATGCTCTCTTTACTGGACCAAAATTTGGCCTATACAAGACATACCAAGAACTCCAGCAAGCCATTGGAAACACTAAAGCTTCGTTCAGAGGCTACTATAACATTGAGCAAGCTGCTAGTGAGGTTTCCTCTACTTGTGGACCTACTTATTTCCGAAGTCCTTTACTTGTAAGCAGCACAACTACTGAAGAAACAACCTTTGCACAAGTGATCAGAACAACACCTTTGAACAATCAGGACAGACTCTACCTACAAGTCGAATGTGTCTCTGAATTTTTGAAAAGAGCTCAGCAGGGAAAATATTCCCCACAGCTTGATTCCTGCATCAGAGTCAAATATGAAACAGAGTATGACATTAGAAGACAATGTAAAGCTCCGTATACCACATGTCAACAGGCTTATGCTTGCAGATGTCAAATTATCTACAGCATAAGGAAAGCACATATTTTTGTTGAAGAATTCCCCATACAAAATTACAGAGATGTACAGATAACAGTTGAAGCTATTCTACAAACGGGACTATTAGCTGAACTTTACTTCCACACAGAAGAAGGAATTAAGAAGCTCCCTTATTTTCTTCAAGACATATGTGAAACAGCACTCCTCAGAAAAGGAAGAAGGTTAAGATTAAAAATTGAAGCCTCTCCCCCACTTATCAAGAACAACAGCGTCACCGAGGAATCCAATAGTTTTATGGCCTTGGGCTTAAGCCATACAGATGAACTCCCAAGCCTTGATCAGTTAGATCTTGAGCCTGATTGGGAGGTTGCTCCAACAAACACTTGGGCCTCGCTACACAAGCAATTGGAACTAGCCAGAGCCCATGTACAAAGTTATAATTATTGCTGGACATCCAAGGTACTGGAAAACTTTACATTAATGTTGACAGGCCCAACATACAGGTTCTTCTGGGCTAAAGATTTCGGCCCATACATTCAACCATTCCAAGAAACAAAGAATTTGAAGCTCATTGAGATGTTCTCGTCATTACCTGAAGAATCTTCTCGTGACAGCTCTCCCGCACTATCAGAAAAGGACAAGACAACCAAGACAGCACAGTTGCCCCAACTATCAACTTGGCGCAGACTCCTTAGAAGAACGTGGTAGGCCCAAAAGCTTCACCCACTCTTCAATTATGTAGTGTCTTTTGTCGTTTTGTAAATTATTAAAGATAGTGTTGTATGAGTCAGAGGATAAGGCTCTATTTGTGATGTCTAGTTGAGTGGTTTTTAAGCGACCCACGTGGTCCACCTCTTTAACTGGTCACTCCTAGAATCTTTCCTAGTTTGCGTGTCATGTTTTTGTGGTATGCTTATTTCTTAAGCTACCTTTTCTTTATGTAAAAGTTTGGGTAATCGGGCAATGTTAAGACCCGACTACTTTTTCTTTTGTTTCTGTGTCTATATAAGGGTTGTCCCCCTTCATTTGTAAACAAGAGAATGAAGTTGGAATAGAATTTGCAGAGTTTGAGCAAGCAAATGTGTGAGTAGTAGCCCTCGTCTCTTTCCAATTTCCGGAGGCAAGTCCTCTGGTCCTCTATCTTGCAGATGATCTTCTTCTCTTCTAAACAATAGAAGACGAAGAAATTATCTAGATCTTATAAGACAGAAATATCCTATCCTGGGAAAAATTTGTTTAGATCAAAAAGCTTCATTTGTGGCATCTCTCTTTAGCAACAGGCCTGGGAGTCCATGCATAAGTCCCTTGTATGGCAGGAGGCCTTGATAGGGCAGATTTTGGACAGAAGATCCCGTTGGATGAGCTGAAGACATCCGGTGCTGAACTACAAGAAGATCTACAGTGCTCTGAAGCTCCCTGGTATGTTTTTCTTTCTTATATTTCTAGATCATTTCCTCGCCTTTTATTCTTCAGAATGGTACAAGAAGATTATTCTGTTGGTGGACTCATGACTTCGCCAATGGAAAGAGGAAAGAGAATTTCTTTACTTCATCACACTTTCGGTTTTCTCGAACTTCTCTTCTCTAATCCTCTCGATTGTTTTCACTTTTTAGTATAAAATTCACAACCTACACAGCCTTTCCAATCACATATATTTATATACACTAATAAAAACACTAAGCTGTTTATATACACAATCAGGGACAATTTGGTGGCATCTTGACCTGATGACCACTCCTGATTTTGGAGTATATTACGGTTAACAAACAAAGAATTTTATCCTTACAGGGATTTAATTCTTGACAAACATAAAACAATAAAAGAAATAGTCACTGGCTCTGTTCACTGAATAGTTTCTAACAGACTTGATTTCCGCTCTCGAAGCCATGATTAGAAAGTTCACACCACCCATACTATAACTATCTTAATATATATATATATATATATATATATATATATATATCATTAAAAATATATCATTGGCAAAAGTAAAAAAATCTTTGTTATCGAAATATATCGTTAAAAATTGTAGTGACACAATCTTCGACAAATAATTAAAATTAAATCGGTGACAAAATAATAATAAATTACCACCGAGAGGGGTGATAAATTGTTATCACAACGGAATTTGGTGGCAAAAAAATACTAAAATATTATAAAAAACGGTGTTATAGTTCGGTAGTTAAGATTGGTGGCTATTGATTGATAAATTTTTTTAAAAATAAAAATTATTAGGCGCACCGGTAGTGGCTTACCCACGTGGGGCCCAGCGGGCACACGTGTGTACGGGTGCATCACATGGACAGCATCAGGGAGGCGAGGCCGCGTTCGGGGTTGGCCGTCTCTGGGGGGAGGCCACGTCGGGCGGTGTCGGAGGGCAGCGACGGGGGGTGCGGCGGCGTGGGGGCGAGGCCCTGATGGGGGACGGCCATCACGGCGGGCGAGGCCGCATTGGGGGCGGCGGAGGAGCGAGGCCGCGTCGTGGAGCGGACGTTGCAGGGGGTGGCGACCGTTGCGGGTGTGGCATCCATATCGGGGGACTGCGGGGCCGGCCATCGAAGGGGACGGCCGGGCCGGCCGCCGCGGGGTAGGGTGGCCATTGCGGGGGGAGGATGGGCCGGTCGTCGCGGCGTCGGCACATGTGGCGGCCGGCCACGCGTTGGAAACAAGCGGGCCTGGTCGCGCGTTTCACGTGCCGCCCTTAACCAATTAAATTGGCGACCAATCTTGAGCGCCACTGAAAATTTTTTTAAAATAAAATTTGTCACAAATAAAGTGTCAATTAATTATGCAACAGTTTGGTGACAAGTTATTAAAAAATACGATATCAATTTTTCGGTAGCTAAATATGGTGTCATTGATTTTTAACACAAAAAATTGTGTCAATTTGATGACAAATTAATTTGTCACTGAAGTTATTCGGTGACAAATTTATATAAAGAATGACACAAAAATATCCATGGATAAATTAGTGCCGTCGATTTTTTATACCAAAAATTGTATCAATTTGATGACAAATTAATTTTTCACCAAATTATTCGACTACAGTTCAGTGATAGATTTATAAAAAGAATAATATTAATATTTTAAAGGCTTTCTAGAGACAAATATTTTTGTGACCGAATTACAGTGACAAATTTGTTATTAATGATTTCAGTGATAAATATTTAGTGACAAATTGACTAGTGTAGAACATCTCAAATGTTGAAGTGAAAATGATCAATCTAAAAAAACTCTTTTTTTTATAAAGTATTTTTTAAAATTCATTTTCTAGGTGGGTGCTTAAGTTGCTCAAAATAAAATCATAAAAACATTGTAGGCTTCAATCTATTCCAAATTTCCAACAGAAAAAAAGAGAGAAAAACTTTGTTATGAAAATTTTCAGACAGTAGCTACTTGGATTAATAAGATAGGTACAATAATAATGAATAAGAGGGAAAGATGTGGCGGCAAAATGGGGGGGACAGGTGAAATGGGCAAAGTTGGAATTAAAACATCACTAAGATGGTTATTAAAAGTTTGACTATCAATATCATGTATCAATTGCAAGCTAGCTACAAGTAAATAATAAATACACTTCAACAAAACATGTAATTATTGACGACAAATTTGTCAATTAATTTTTAAATTCGACAAAAAAACATTATTACTAAAATTCCCTTTAAACATCACAACACTGGTGAATATTTTCGTCATTGATACCCTGTACTCTTGCAGTGACAGGTAAAATGATCACAAATACTTTGATTTTGGCAAATACCCCATAAAAACCAATAGGTATGACCACAACAATCATATGATATTCACTTTGATAAACGTTATATATATATATATATATATATATTATATATATATATTATTATGATCTTCACTCTTTTTTAGTGTGCGTCACTTTAGGAACTTCCTGAACCAAGAGATTGGTCGCCATCAGTTTTGTGGCTACGGCTAGAGCGGAATTTAACTAAAACAAGTAAAATAAATTAAATACAAGTTCATTATATTAATGATGAATTATTGTATATAAAATGCATATATACATAGATTTTGAATGCATTTTATTTACAATAATTCATCATGAATATGATGAACTAGCATTTTAAGATATATACAAGGCAAAATTATTGGTTGGGATTGTAATAAGATTCAAGTTCTTGCATTTCAATGCACAAGATGGGAAAAACTTCCTGTTTTCAATGACGACACAACTGACCCAATTTCATTTTCATTGCAGCTGACTAAATTTGAGCATTGGTGAGTTGATTATTTGATATTTAATTTTGTTATTCTCTGTTAATCAAATCCTGGAAGAGAGTCCAGGGTAGGAACTGAAATGCAAATTTGAATTTGTAACTTAGTTTCTCCCAAATACTAAAACAAATTAGGAGCAAATGAGCTGAGTAGGCCCCTTGGAGAAGATTTAATACGGACGGCATGGTCAGAGTGCAAAAGGTTGCAAGTTTGGGATCCCAATTCAACAAAGAGTATTTTAAAACAGTGAACAATCATGCCAAAGATTGAATGCTTTTCTCTTTGTATTCACATCGTCTGTCCATTCCTCCACAGACTAGCAACATGGCCCAGACTCATTTTGGAGTGATGTTAGATTTACTGTTTCCTTATAATATTTTATATTCTCACACGAGATAAAATTTGCGATAGGTTCTTTATAGAATCATGCTGCCAAATTTTGGCTTTGAATTAATATCCGTGTAATGGAAGATAAATATATTGTCATCTTATAGACCAGAACTTATTAATCTATGGTATTTGTATTGAATAGTGCATTTTTATTTTTATTTCTTGAACACGAAAGCTAGAGTTTTGTTATCAAAGTTGCTGCATCAAACATAACCGATAATCAACGTGAAGGTCATCAAACATAGATTTTGGCAGGAAGGGCATGTGGTTGGGATTGATTGAACTGATGATAATTGCAGGGAATTGATACGAAAGTGAAACATGGGCAAATGAAGTAACCAACTTTTCAATCCTCATATGATTTTTTGGGATCAAAATTTTCAATCCTCAATGATTTCCTCTGATGGGTTTCTCGAGGGGAGGCGGTAGGTCACATGGATCAGCCTCTGACACCTACCTGGTCCAAAAGGGAGGGGCCATGGCCATCTGATCCTCACCCGTCCTCATCAACTCGCCGGACATGTCTATCAGATTTTCAGTGCCTGTTCCTCCACAGTACTCCTTTATCGTCTAATGCTTTTGTGATGAAGCATCTCATCTTTCTTGTAACATGAAATAATATTTGCTACCACCCTTTCTCGTATGGCATTGGGAATGCTACACTTTTTACAGCTTACCCACATGAGGTAACTCTGAAGGCAATCTTTCATAGTTCACTATCATATGATTCAGAGAGAGGCTGATTGATATGTATTTATACGAATCTATCATAGATCTTCAAACTGGAATGCAATGAACATTGAGCTTATGAACAAGAACTTTTTCTGATGTAGCATCGTTGTTTGTAAATCCAATGTAGCTTAGAAGCCCCACTTGGTTTTCTGAAGTAGCCATCATCAGACTTTGTTTTTTGCAGCATATAATCGAAGAGCTCGGCCACCATGTTGTTATGCACGTCTCTATATGGATTCGGTCCTTCTTCCTGACAGAGACCTCCCAAAGTTGCACAGGTTGACAGGATCTATGAGTTTGGGAAACTCAAGCTCATCAAGGGTGGGCCTTGTTGCCGTCTCCTCTATTCACCCTTTGATAAACCATGAAAAGGCTTGCAATCCTTCTTCCTCCCTGACTTCCTCACGTGCAAGCTATGGCTCCCTTGGATGATACCTGTTCACCTCTACCTTTCTCTTTCTCTCTCTCTACGTTGCAGTCCTTTTTTGTGGGTTTGTTTGCTTGCTGCCAAAGCCGGTGCATGGTATTAATACCAGTGATCATCTTCTTGGAAGCTCTTGTTTTAATGTTGTGAAGTGGGGTGATAAAAGAGTCGAATACGCAAGTGCCCAAGTAGGGGAACAAGGAGCAGAGCAGCTCCATGGCGCTTGAAGCTCTTTCTTCAAACGATTTGTCCAACTTCATCTGCATCTATGACACAATATGTGCTAGTGATCACCTCCAGAGCCATGAGTATCACCACTCAAATCAGATCAATGTCTTCCTTATGGAAAAAGATTCTCAATGTCCTCAAGTGGATCATAAGCCAACACAGGGGAGGAAGAAGAGGAAGAGACGGCAAAAGGTGTGTGCAAACAAGGAGGAAGCAGAGACGCAGAGACTGACCCACATTGTTGTCGAAAGAAACCGTAGGAAGCAGATGAATGAGCACCTCTCTGCATTAAAATCTTTGATGCCCGAATCCTACGTTCAAAAAGTTGGCCATTCAATTCTTACTCTTAAAATGCTTCAATCCATTGGCTATATCTCATCATAATCTGTCCGTTTTTGCATTGTTAGGGGGATCAAGCTTCAATTGTGGCCTGTGCCATTGATTATGTGAAGGAGTTGGAGCATCTTTTGCAAACTTTAGAAGCTCAGAAGTGTGTTCTACAAAAGCAACAAGAAGAGAAAACAAAAGCAGAAGCTTCTTCAGATCACAACCATGGCGAAGCCACCATGAACAAATCGTTTCAACCACCATTCGCGCAGTTCTTCATATACCCTCAATACCAATGGTGCCAACTCCTCCATGGCGATAGCTCATCACAGTCCCGGCCTTCCATTGCAGACATTGAGGTGACCATGATCGAAACTCATGCTAGCTTGAGGATCTTCACAAGTAGAAGGCCGAGACAGCTTGTGAAGATGGTGTCGGCTTTTCATAGCATTGGGCTCACTGTTCTTCACCTTAACGCCACCACTCTTGACTCCCTGGTTCTATATTCCATAAGTGCCAAGGTATGTTTATCTCTGATCTTTGCATGCATGAGCTGTGCTTTGCCCTTCTTCATGGCCATTAGTGGTAGGGTGGCAAAGATTATTTTGATTAATTAACTCTAATATTATGTCATTTGTTTAGTTTAAGGTATTAATTAGACTTTGTGCAGGATTGATTAATGAGGTGCTAAGGCATGTTTGGATTGTCTGATTTGCATGATCTGTCCTTCATGTCCACTGATCAACTGATTTTTTTTTATATGAAAGTTGTAATATTAGTCTGTCATTTGGTCAATTTAAGGTATTGTAAGATACATGGCAGGATAATCAAAAGATAAGGTAACTCTTTAACCAAGGGATCATCAGTAATATTATGAGTAGACTAGGTACCTTGCCCAAGAAAATAATTCAGAAAGTAAGAAACCCAGTAATGCAGATTAACACCAGAACCTTCTTACTCTAGCTACTAAACTTAAAAACGCTAAAATTGAAGACCAGTTGATGTCATGAATCTTATGACATGGTTTCTTAAGCTTGTTATTTGTCTTTTATTTATTAGTTTTACCTAAAGATTCAATTTCACATAATGGACAATGTTAAATAATATTTTGGCATATAATCCTATTGGGTGAGATTTGTTTGAGGATGTTTTAGCTTTTTATGATATTCCTCGGAGTCGTCCTCATCATATTGTGTTTAAAAAATTACAATTGTGACAGATTGAAGAAGGATGCCCACTGAACTCAGTAGAGGAGATAGCTGGTGCAGTTCATCACATGCTAACAGTGATTGCAGATGAAGCTGCTCTTTGCCGATGCAACACCATGTGATCCCATTTTTAAATCATCTTTCCTCTTCCTACGTTGTACCATGCATGTCCTGCTGGGTTGTGTACCACCATTTGCTTTGGAATAAGTTTTATTTTATCTTCTTCTTGTCCGAATCCACGAGCTCACTAATTTTACTTTTTTCTTTATCGTTTTCACAGTGAATTATAACCAAAAACAAAATCAACAAAATGTGGTTGAGAAGATTATAGATTGTATAGTTACCACCTTGAATGATGAATCAGTTGGGGTTGGGTGAGTCAACTATTTCTGAACTAGACCTGCCAATATGACAGAATGCTCTGCTCTGAGTTCTCTGAGCCGCCTCAGTAGTTCAAATTGTTGGTGATGGTCCAACAGATTTCAGATTCGGATTCAGACATTGATTTGATGAGTCCATCTTAAATTGCTGTTCGTGTTATTCACTATATGCCCCCACAGACTTCGGCAGTTAGTGAAAAGTGGATTAAAATGTGGACAATTGCTTGAAGCTTTTGCATTACTATTTGTACATGCACACTTGTCCATTGATCTCATCATACTCTTAACTCTTTTATGTCTGATTTAGGGCTGATCATTAGGTCTATCAAACCCAACCGAAAACCCCAGCAAAGTTATAGGTAACCGAATAAAATCGGAAGTAAAAATGATAATCAAACCAAACAAGCAGAATTAAATCGGTTTAGTGTGATTTTAATTAAATACAAACCACATTATCAAATTCAAAACTTATTCCCCACTCTCTAAACAAAATTAACCAAATTTAATTTTACCGCCTATCTCCCTCTTTCTGTTCGATTTGGCTTTATTGTTTCTTTGGTTTGGATTAATTTTGACTGAAAATCGAATAAGTATTTTAGTTGCAATTAAGTTATAATCCAAGCGGAAAGTAGGAACAAATCAAGCTCCCCAAACCGGTTTAAATCTGTTTAACTGGTTAACCAAATGAAACCGTGCTCGGCTTTAATCGGAAAGGTGAAGAGAATGTATGGTTCTTTCAAGCATACAGTGCTTATACTTGTCATCTTCTTTAGAGGAAGTGACAGATTGTAGACCTCTAATAATGTGCTAAACTTACGCAAAAACAGAGCAATATGTCCTTCAATGGGATGCACTCGCCCGTTGATGTTTTCATCTTATTGATGTTTCAAGTAGTAGAAGACTGTTGAATAATGTACATTTGCTCACTCTTCAATGATAGTTAAATAATGTACATTTGCTCACTCTTCAATGATAGTTATAAAAATTGGCTGATTTAATTTGGCTCGGTACAAAACCGAATAAAAATACCAGTGGATCATTTGGGTAAAAAATCAAGTTGATTCAAACCGATCCAAGCCGAATGTGACCCGGCCAAGAATTGGCTAATTTAGGCGGGGCAACAAGGGACGAGGTGATGGAGGAGATTTGGTGGTAGGGTGGTTGGGGGGAGATAGTGGTGGGATGGAGTGAACCTCGGGCGGCGGGGGGAAGGGGGACAGGGCGGTAGGTGGCTGGCTAGACTAGGGTGGGGACGGGGCAAGAAGAGGTGAGATAGGGGTGGGGACAGGAGTGGGATGGGGTGAGGCTCGGCGGGGAGGTGGCGGGCGGCGTGGGTTGGACAAAATTTGGCAGGGGGAGATGGGAAAAGGTAGGGAAGAATAGGATTATGTAATAAAAATTGAACCGCTCTTTATGCAAGCCGATAATAATAAAATTAATCTTAAAAATATAAAATATAAGAAAATAAAATAAATATAACTAAAAATAGTCTAATAAAGTTTTTTAAAATGATGCGAGGGACAATAGGAAGAAACAATACCCAATTTTGACCGATTCAAATGAATCGATTCATTTTTTATTTTTAATAAATCAGTCCAATTTGATGATTCTCTTTAAATCAGATTCAACGTTAAATGTTGATTTTTGCAATTATAAGTCATCGTTCAACAAAACATTATATATAATTGATCGTAATGATTATATTCAATCACAAATATTTTGATATTTTGTACATTTCTGGTCCGGAAAGTACAAATGAAACCTACTTATCAAGTATCCCTGTTTAGCCAATTCTTTTGAGACACTTTCTCTATGTAAGATGTTTTAGTTAGGGCTCCTTCCTCCCTTGCTGATATTGGGAAGTTGTAACCCTACAAGACGTTATGTGATCGTGTGTCTAAAAACTTGTTACTTGCCACAATGGAACGCACACGTAACATAAAATGAGCAAACAAAAAATGAAACAAAGAGTGTGGAAATCATACAATGTGTGAAGTTCATAATTTGTAGGAGAAGTGTTTCAAATATGAACTTTATCAATCAATCAATCATCATAGAGGTAGTAGAGCAGCGCTTCTTCCCCTGCAACAACTCCCAGCACCAAACAGATCAAACCGACCACTCGACGAAGACGCCGATCTCTTCATCACCTTCCTCCTCCTCTCCTCATCTCTCCTCTCCAACTCCTCCTCTATATCAATCCGCAGCACATCCGCAATGAGCACCCGGCCTTGGCATATCGAGTCCATGGACACCGACCTCCTCATGGGCTGCACCACCTCCCCCGCAGCTCCACCTCCAGATTGCTCAGAACTCGGCCGTGCCCATTTGCAGTCAGTACCGGAGCCGCCGTCAGAGTCTGCGGCGGCGGCGTAGGAGGAGGAGAAGTTGCCGCCGTTGCCGTTGCCGGCGCCGGCGACGGGGAGGGGAAGATGTTGGCTCTGCAGAGCGGGCAGTTGGAGTGTGACTTCAACCAGGTATCGATGCATGGGACGTGGAAGGCATGGCCACACTTGGGTAGGAGGCGAAGCTTCTCCTCCTCCGTGAACTCGCTCAAGCAGATAGAGCAGTCTGTGGCATCCAAAAGCGCTTCCGCTTTTCTGTACTTGAAGACGGCGATGGACCTGATGACGGCGTCGTCGAGACCCTGGGTGGCGATCCTCCAGACGTCGCCGGCGAGCTGCTCCAGCGGGCCGGCGGATGCGCCGGCGGTGACTCTCCGGCGGCCTGCGCGGTTGCAGTAGCGGGAGACGATGGTGTAGTAGCAGACGAGGAAGAAGGCGCTGGCAAGAATGCCGATGATGGCGATGACGAGTGGAGAGAAGTTTTTGCCGGAGGTGGAGGGGTCGGCACTGGCGAGGTCGCCAGCGGGTGGCGGCGGCGGGAAGACGAAGTAGCACCATTGCGGGCAGTAGATGCTGCAAAAGCCCAGGGAGCAGTCCTTGAGGTTGCCGTATGGGGGCCACCGCTTGTCTGTGGGATCAACAGACTCCATGGGAGTAGAGCTAGAGCTGGAGGTTGAGGTTTGGTGCTACCCAACAATGGAAGAAAGCATCAACAGAGTTGTCTCCAATCCAACTTTGAAAGAAGAGAACACAAAGAGAGTAGTTGGTGATATGACATTGAAATTTGTATGAAAAGGCTTCTAGAATCTATGACATATATGATATCAAAGGTGGTTGTGACGATGTTGTTTGTTGCTGCATTTGTGTGGATGAGAAGGTGAGAAGAAGGAGAAAAGAAGGCAAAGAGTTTAGATGGAAAAGGAAGCAAAGGGGAGATGGGCATTCTTCAACTCTCTGTTTGGGATGGTGGAAGCTATTCATCAATTGATAGACAAAACTATATGGAAAAGGGGGATAAGTAGAGTTGAATTTTGATGAACTGATGTGGAAAGAAGAGAGAAAAAAAGAAGCAGTAATAAGACTTTGATTTGATTATTTGAGCATGCTTGTGATGAACGCCAGTGTTTGCATCAACCTCCGTCCTAACTATTGTTATATTATTCTAGCATCTTATGGAAATCAAACATAGCATGAGTTGATCATACATGGGCAAGCTCTGGTTTTGGATCGGTACAGAGGGCCTTGTGACTTAGTATTGTACTGGTCTGGTTAAATATGGTATTAGACCCAAAAATATCGGGTTTGAATTCGACAAAAGTTAGGTATAGAGATTTGGTTCTTTATAAATATCCATTTCACAACGGATTGAGTCTCAGAGAACTTGACGTCTAAAATATCTGAACTAAAAAATATTTAATTTTTATATAAATTTTAGTTATTAAGTATGCATAATATACCTTCTAAAATATAATGGGTTTTTATTATCAATAAGAATAATTATCACAAAATATTTAAATATTTTTATATTTTCATATAAATAAATGTAATATATTTATTATTGATTTGGGTTCAAATTTGTTAAATTAAATTTAAATTAAGTTAGAAATCATATTTAGATTCAAATTCGGGTATTTCATGTCGGGTCTAAAAACCCAAACCCCTGTTGACAATACAACTTGTGACAAAGGGTATTTGAAATGTTTCACCCCTCTCCAGTACACAATCAAACCCGTTAATTATTCATTAATGTCCTTGTTTGGGTATTTGACTTATTATATGACAATATTGTTCTATCATAACTTGCCTTGAAGACATAACCCTTGCAATTCTATACTCATTTGGAGGGCACCAGGTACCACCTACTTTAGGTACTAATATATAACATAACCCTTGCAATTGGCATAATATACAAAGCATATCAATTTCACACTCAAAAGGCTAAAAAGCTAGAAAAAGAGAATGGAAAAACACAGAAGAAGCAGTCAACAGGGGAAAAATGTGTTGATAAATGAACTGCAAGAATTAATTGTGAAACTAATCTTTCTTGGAGACCATTATGTCTCAAGCTTCGCTCACTCACCAGACAAGTCAAAACTAGAACGGTGGATGGCCTAGAGGCCAATTTCAACCTTTACCTTCTTCAACAACTTTCAATTGTTTTATCTGAATCTCTATATAATACCACCCATAAGAAAATGATCAGGAGGGGTGTTAGGTGCAAGAGTTGGTGGGATTTGTGACAGATCAACTCCATTCAAGAATGAAACTCGATACTTGCATGTAATAGAATATGAATACTAAGCACCGAGTAGGAAATTTGTGGTAAAAGGGATACGGATAAAAGGAAGGGGGACTACCATGAAAAGCAGTGGGTATTTCTTGCTCTGCACTTCCAAGCGATGGTTGATTGAGATGTTGACGATTGGTTAGAAAGAAATGGATGGCAAGAAGGTTGTCAAAGGAAAGCATGTTGGATCATGAGATATACATGTTGCAGGGCTTTTGCATCTTAAGAACGTTAATTTTTTCAATTTGTTCTTATATACAACTGAAAAGATCACTTGGATTGTACATTTGGAGAGCGATAAAGAATACAATGAAATGGAAGAATTTGAATGATAAAAAGATTTATGAGCAGAGTTTTAACATATGAAGTCCGTGAGCACATTCCCTCTCCACCATCCACCTCAAATGGAGGAAGTCATCAACAGAGATGGGCAAGGTAAGTGGGCCTTCTGAGCAGAAACCATGAATCTCTTGATAGACTTTATTTAGAATTTAGATTTCATATCAAATTATCGAGAGAAATAAAATAAATAAATGAAATAGCGGAAGCGTACCTGAAGCCATAAAGAAATCAGAGTCTTGATCACTTAGGTTTTGGATCTTCCAAATTCAAGACTAGTTTTCTAAACCAAAGTTCTGGACAATGGGATACCAGAACGAAAACCAGATATGAATTCAGGGACCATAACCTCCATATTTATAGCCTTAGTTCCATAAATTCAATTCCACCCATAACGAAAGAGAATTTATGAAAAGGTATCTACACATTAAATTCCACACTTTTCTCATTAAATTCCACACCTTAATTTATGGCTCATAACCTTTAACTTTAGTAGATCAATTTAATTTAGCCAACCTTATATAATAACATATGATACAATTCCTGATTCATGTATATATTTATGTCCAATTTCCAACAATCTCCCACTTGGACTTAATATATACACAAAATAATTGTATAACTTTATGAGCTCCAAACATATGTCATTATACCAAAATAACAATCTCGTCCATTAATTAATGTCAATATAGGATCAAGGCGATTTTCGTCACAATGAGCGTAACTAAACCTTCCATGGTCACATACACCAACATAATCAAATGACATAGATCAAGTATGGATGTGTAGCATGAAAATTACATGTAATTTGATCTGAACATGCCTATTTTCAACTGGTCCAACCTTATGAGATCACTAAAATACCAAAACAGAGTGAACCTTAAACCAAAATACTGCAGTTTATTACAAACTCCCACTAAAGTAACATATCATCAAATGATACAATACCCATCTGAGCAACATGCTCATGAAAGACCTTGGGTAGTAATCCTTTAGTAAGCGGATCCGCAACCATGGAGTTTGTTCCAATATGTTCTATTGATACTTTACCACTCTGAACTCTTTCTTTTACAACAAGAAACTTGATCTCTATATGTTTTGATTTAGATGAGCTCCTGTTGTTATTTGAATATGACACTGCAGACTGATTGTCACAGAATATCTTAAGTGGTCTTTCAATATTATCAACAATACGCAGCCCTGTGACAAAATTCCGCAACCATATTCCCTGATTGGATGCCTCATAACAAGCTATGAATTCGGCTGCCATAGTGGAAGAAGCTATGAGTGTCTGCTTAGCACTTTTCCAAGAAATAGCTCCGCCAGCTAGTAGATAGACATAGCCAGAAGTGGATCGACGACTATCTTGACATCCAGCAAAATCGGAATCAGAATATCCTGTGATCTCAAGTTGATCTGATTTCCGATATGTGAGCATGTAATGTTTTGTTTTCTGAAGATACCTCATGACCCTTTTGGCTGCTATCCAGTGATCCAACCCTGGATTACTTAGATATCTGCCCAACATTCCAACAATATACGCAATATCTGGACGCGTACATACTTGAGCATACATAAGACTTCCCACTACTGAAGCATAGGGAATCTTTTGCATTTCCTTTTCTTCTATATCATTTTTGGGGCACTGATTGAGACTGAATTTGTCTCCCTTAGAAATAGGGGTATCTCCTGGTTTACAATTTTGCATGCCAAATCTTTTAAGCACTTTTTCTATATATGTCTTTTGTGATAATCCAAGTATACATCGATCGCGATTCCGATGTATTTGAATTCCTAATACAAAAGATGCATTACCAAGATCTTTCATTTCAAATTTCTTTGACAAAAGATTCTTGGTTTCGTGCAAAAATCTATATTATTACTGGCAAGTAATATATCATCAACATATAAAACCAGGAAAATATACTTACTCCCACTAAACTTATGGTATATGCAATCATCAATCACATTCAACTCAAAACCAAATGAAAGAATCACTTGATGAAATTTGTGATACCATTGACGAGAAGCCTGCTTAAGTCCATAGATAGATTTCTTTAATTTGCAAACCATCTTCTTTGAATCTCCTAATACAAAGTTTTCTGGTTGCACCATATAAATTGTTTCATCAATGTCACCATTTAGAAACGCAGTCTTTACATCCATCTGATGTAACTCAAGATCAAAATGTGCCACCAATGCCATAATTATTCTAAACGAGTCTTTCGATGAAACTGGAGAGAAAGTCTCATTATAATCAATGCCTTCCTTTTGAGTAAAGCCCTTTGCAACAAGACGAGCCTTATATCTTTCTATATTACCCTTCGAATCCCTCTTGGTTTTAAATATCCATTTGCAACCAATGGGTTTCGCACCTTCAGAGCAATGAGACAAGATCCCAAACGTCATTAGTTTTCATGGACTTCATCTCTTCATTCATGGCATCAATCCACTTTTGAAAATTAGAACTCTTCATGGCTTGATGAAAACTGATTGGATCATCATTAACCATTTCATTATTATCCTCATGTTCTTGGAGAAAGATAATATAATCATCTGAAATTGCTTTTCTCCTTTCTCTTGTGGATCTCCTCAATGGCATTTGCTCTTGAGGTTGTTGAGTTTGTTCTTCAGGTATAACTTGAGTAGGGAGATTCTCGACATTGTCTTGTAATTCTGGTATTGTTTCTTGAACAACATCAGAAATATGATCCTGATTCTGATTTTTATCAAGAACAATTATGGGAAGAGAATCAGATTCTTCTTCAAAAACAAAGTCTCTAACCTCATTTCCCCTTTCCAAACCAACATCCTCAAAAACTGGGCATTTCTCGTCTCAAAAATGACTTAATAGTGGGATCATAAAACTTATACCCTATTGACCGATCAGAGTACCCAACAAAATAACTGCTAACTGTTCTTGAGTCCAGTTTCTTTTCATTTGGCCTATAAGGCCTTGCCTCAGCTGGACAACCCCAAATGCGTAAATGCATTATACTGGGCCTTTTCCGGTCCATAATTCATAAGGGGTCTTAACTGTTGCTTTGTTGGTACTCTATTAAGAAGATATACTGCTGTCTTTAGTGCCTCACCCCAGAGTGAATCAGGCAAAGTAGTATGAGCAATCATACTTCTTACCATGTCCTTTAATGTTCGGTTTCGTCTCTCAGCAACACCATTCATACTAGGAGTACCTGGCATTGTGTATTGCGGGACGATTCCACACTCTTCTAGAAATTTGGCAAATGGTCCTGGACGCTGTACACCTGATCCATCATATCTGCCATAGTATTCACCACCACGATCAGATCTGATAGCCTTAATAGTTCTATCAAGTTGGTTCTCAACTTCAGCTTTATATGCCTTAAATACTTCCAATGCTTGAGACTTCTCATGAATGAGATAAAGGTAACCATAACGAGAATAATCGTCTATGAACGTAATAAAATATTGTTGACCATTCCAAGAAGCCGTAGGGAAGGGCCCACAAATGTCCGTATGTATTAGTTCTAAGACGTTTGAAGATCTATTGGCACCTAGTCTCCTTATATTTGTTTGTTTTCCCTTAATGCACCCAATACAGATTTGAAAATCTGCAAAATTAAGAGAATCAAGAATTCCATCTGACATAAGTCGTACAATTCTTTGTTTAGAAATGTGTCCTAAACGCTTATGCCATAGTAAAGCAGAATTCTCATTGGTTAATTTTCTCTTTGTACCACATAGTTCCACATGCAAGGTTTCATTAAAAGATGCAATAGTATCAAGTAAATATAGATTATCATAAAAAGACAAGGACCCTGTACCCACAATATTTGAATTTAGAAAAAGACTAAACTTATTATTTCTAAATGAACAAGAGTAACCAGATTTGTCCAATATAGAAATAGAAACCAAATTTCGTCTAAAAGACGGTACTACATGTGTCTCTTTCAAATCCAAATAAAATCCTGTCTCTAATAATAATCTAAAAATCCCTATTGCTTCAACTATAACTGATTTGCCATCACCCATATAGATGAATCTTTCAGCATCATTTGGCTTTCTGTAACTCAGGCAACCCTGCATTGACACACTTATGTGAGTAGTAGCACCTGAATCTAGCCACCAAGTGTGTATTGGTACTGAAACTAGATTAACCTCAGAACAAACAAAATTAAGAAATGAACCTTTCTTTACACGCCAGGCGTGATACTTAGTGCATTCCTTCTTCATATGTCCAGGTTTACCACAAAAGAAACAGCAAGAAACTTGATTTTCTTTCTTTGCTGTTGCGTGTGAGACCCATTATCAGCATCCTTAGCCCTCTTTCTTTCTTATTTTTATCCTTATAGGTACTAGCCAAGTGAGCACTCTCAACCTGTTCTTGCTTCAATCTTTCTTCTTCTTGCACACAATAAGAAATAAGCTCATTAAGAGTCCATTTATCCCTTTGACAGTTGTAACTGACCTTGAATTGACCGAATTGTGCAGGTAGAGAAATTAAAACTAAATGCACGAGCAAATCTTCAGATAGCTCTAACTTTAGTGCTTTTAGTTTTGAAGCAATATTTGACATCTCTAAGATGTACTCCCTTATGCTTGTTTTGCCTTTATACTTCATTGAAATCAAGTTCGTCAACAGCGTACTTGTTTCAGCTTTATCATTTTTGACAAAACGTTTTTCAATTTCTTTAAGAAACTCACTGGCTGTAATAACCTTTTCCGAAACATCGCCCCTGAAGGTCTCTGGAATTCCCCGTTTCATGATCATAAGACTCATGCGATTTGAACGTTCCCATTTCTCAATGTCCCGTTTGTCCTCATTGGAACTTTTATCAGTAAGAGAAGCAGGTTGTTCAGTCCTTAATGCAAGGTCAAGATCCATGCAGCCGAGAATAATCATTATGCTTTCTTTCCAATCCTTAAAGTTATCTTTAAGCATTGGTACTGAGTTTATGTTGGCAGAAAATATAGAAGCAGACTGATTAACTGAAGCCAAAACAACATGCCCACAAATAAGATTAATAATTTTTAATCCCATTAATAGATACCTAGCACAACATCAATATTTAGTCTTTGGACAGAAATATCAATTTGTAAATGGTACTCTTAGTGCAATAATCAAATATAGATAATAAATCCTGTCAAATAATAAACCTTCCTTTTGGCCGATTTATCATTCACATGGAAACCTAAAAATTATCTCATATTTATTATTTTAATGTCATAATCAAATATGGATAATAAATCCTGTCAGATAAAAACCTTCCTTTTGGCCGATTTATTATCCACATGGAAACCTGATAATTATCCCATATTTATTACAATAATGAGTCTTTAGTGTAGTAAAATATGAACAATAAATCCTGTCAAATAATAAACCTTCCTTTTGGCCGATTTATCATCCACATGGACACTTGATAATTGTCCCATACCTATTACCACATATGAATATAGAATTCTGTCAAACATTAACCTTCCTTTTGGCCGATTAATATCCACATGAATTAAATACTCATAATTATCTTAATATTTAAAAATAAATTAATTTCCACAAAAGAGGCTACTTTGGCAGCATATTGTAGTCCTTAATAAATTTTAAAATATTAATTATGTTTTAACCAAAAGGTTATAAAAAAATAATCTTTATGTGGGAGTTTCCAAAATTATAACCTTTTGTAACTTTATTTTCCTCATGTTATGTTACCAAAAGAGGACCTTAATTTTGGGATTAAATCCCACAAAAATTTATAAAATAAAACCTAAGGCTCAATAATTTGATATGAAGTTGGCTCTGATACCACTTGATAGACTTTATTTAGAATTTAGATTTCATATCAAATTATCGAGAGAAATAAAATAAATAAATGAAATAGCGGAAGCGTACCTGAAGCCATAAAGAAATCAGAGTCTTGATCACTTAGGTTTTGGATCTTCCAAATTCAAGACTAGTTTTCTAAACCAAAGTTCTGGACAATGGGATACCAGAACGAAAACCAGATATGAATTCAGGGACCATAACCTCCATATTTATAGCCTTAGTTCCATAAATTCAATTCCACCCATAACGAAAGAGAATTTATGAAAAGGTATCTACACATTAAATTCCACACTTTTCTCATTAAATTCCACACCTTAATTTATGGCTCATAACCTTTAACTTTAGTAGATCAATTTAATTTAGCCAACCTTATATAATAACATATGATACAATTCCTGATTCATGTATATATTTATGTCCAATTTCCAACATCTCTTCCAACTTATACAATAGCGTCTTGAACTCCGGATGGTGGAGATGGGTTATGGGAATCATGAACTTCCTCGCCGTTCCATAGTCATCTCCTTCAACTCTCACTGCTACCCTCCCCTTCTTCACCTTCATCCTCTCCTCCACCTTCTCTTGAACAGCCAAAGGGGCATTCATGCTTCCTTCTTTGATCCCTGTAGGAATGTTAGGTACCAAGAGTGATGATTTGAGTTTTGATGAGCTGATTGGTTTGCTTTTATATACCATTCGTCAAAGTGTTGTTAATTAATTAATGGTTATAATCAATAACTAATAAGCTTTGGATCTCGATTTCTAGAATCCTGTTTATATTTTACCTAGGTTACGTGAAAATTATATGTTTGGAAACGTACTCTTATGTTTATCTATAAGAATGTGAACAAGGTTTAAATGCTTTAGTTACGACGTGCCCCCTGGTTATTAAATTGGACTGGTTTAAGCGTCTAATTTGGATGTTCTAAGATCATTTTTTGTATACAGTCTTGCAGTTGTTCGGCTTTTAGTAACAAGCTTAGCAAACCCAACACAAAGGACTCTTTTGTTTGCCGAACTTTAACATTTGTGAGTTAAAGGAGAAAATTTTGATATATCAGGCCATACCTGCCGGACAAAATCTCTGGCGGAGCTCCCAGTGTAGCATGGTCACTTTTATGATTATGCAGTTCTTTGTGAAAAATCCTAGATAAATCCCCTAAACGACATATAACATAGAAATTACAAAAAATGAGTGAATTTTAGTGGTGAGCATCCACCAAAATCTCCTCCCCGACCGCTAAAATTGTGTTCCTGCTCATAATACGCCACAAACTAAAATAAATTTAACTATAAAGTTCTGTTTGATCAGTATAAAAAAACGTAAAATGTATGAAATTTTTTAATTACAATTATTTTAAGAAGTTAGTTATGATATAAAATCTTTTCAGAAAAAAGTTTTTTCTCGTATTTTTTAATTTTATTTTTGTTGTGATGAAAATTTCAAGTTAGACTAGTACTTGATGGATATCTTAAATATTGTATCTTATTACAAAATACTTTAAAATTGAACAAAATTTTTCCATGAGTTATTATGTAATAATTATTTTATTATATAATATTTTTTGCAATGAAGGCCAACATTTTATTTCTTTTCATAACCGAGCGCATTCATTATAATAAAAAGCTTAATTCTATTTCTATGGTTTTGTTACTGCATAGTACAAATTCTTTGCATGGCCCGGAGGCTTGCATGTCGGCGTAATGCCCAATCGGAAGGTGCACAATGTTCGAGCAGGCCCATAGGTGCCCCATGCTGCACAAATTATGTTTGATGAGAAAATCTCTCCTCCAGATTTGGGCGAGAATTAGCTAAGTTTCTTGAGTCATCTCTTACTCACCCAGTTGTAACATCCCGTTAAGAAGCGTCGTCTCACCGAGCAGAATGCTGTATTACATCATCTCTCTTGTGTTATCCCTCCTTCCTAAATAGATAAAATTATAATTTATTTTAGGCAAAATCAATTTATGTTTTAAAAAAACATGTTTTACTTGGTGTGAATGGAATAAAAGCTTCTTGTGGATGGAAAGAGGGCGACGGAGAAAAGAGAAAAATTGTATCTGGATCGAAGAAAGGTGAATATTTTATTAAGATTCGCTATATAATCATTAATAGTGCCTTTTGCCAAATTATTATATCCGTAATATTCTTTCCGTTATTATTTTTTGTGACTTTATACTAATTTTATAGAAATTATAATAAATTAGTATTAGAAAGTTTGTTCTCTTATAAATATTTTATGTAATAAAGTTATGATATAATAAATTTGATTTGACCATTTACCCGTGATTTTTCTCAAATTTGGGGTTTTTTACATAAAATTATTTTTGTTCTATATTGGAAGATATTTCATATCGCTCGTGTGTATTTCGATTGATGATTCTTGTCCTTATCTCGTCAAATGAGGATTTAATTGTTTAATTAATCCCAACATCTTTTACATGTAGTGTTTTATTTGAATTTGCCACCTGCCTACAGTCTCTTCTCTTTTGGAAAGTTATTTATAATTTTTGTACTCCTTCAACGGTGAATGTAAAGGTTTTCTTTGAGCAATTTCGTGGAGCAAACTTGATTCATTGCATTGTAATTTCAGGCTGACTTATGGTGCTAGCATCACGAAGATCGCACTCACCTTGGGAGACAAATAGTATCATATTATATTTTCAATCCCTTATCACAACTATCCCAAATAGAGTTTACATCAACCAATCACACAAAATTTATTCAGAAATAAAATGGCCAAATTTTACGCTGAATGAAGGGATATGTAGTAACTCAGACAAGAGGAAAAATTATATATCTTAATACTTGTATGCACAATTCTTTGAGAAGGCTATTATTGCACCATTATGAACTCATATGGGCTCAAAAGGGCCTAAAATATTGTTAAGCCCACGTATAACGTATCTTGGGCCCATATTTACGAGGAAGAATGCCCCGTAATAACGTGGATCGATGGATCCAGATCAGCCCTATCAAAAGTCTATTAATTAATGGTTATTGAAGAACCTGCTATCCGCTTCTTCGGGTCTAGTAAATTACATTTTCCTCTAGTATAGATTACTTGCTTGTTTGATTAGATATGCTATTTGTTTGGTAAAGAAAGAGCAAAATTATAAATTAATATTTTAAAAGTTAATTACCAAATTCAAAGAGGGCAGGAATTAATGTTGCAAGGAGTCAGCCAATTCACTGTTTTATCAAATGTTTCAAATTATATTACTATAAAATAGTTACATTTTTTATTATTTAAAAAAATAAAATAAATTTAACCGCAGTGTTTTTATTTTGAAACGTTAGTAACATAAGCCACTAACATTACAGGTTTACTGAATTACCATTTCATTTACAATGGTTGTTTATTTTTAGATGTAAACATGAAGCTATATTGATTTATATAAATAAGAAATAGTATTATTACCATGATTAATTAAAATTTAATATCTTTATATATTTTTAAAGGTCAGTTTGAAATATATGGTGCAAGTGTCACTAAATTTGTGATATAAGCAAAGATGTTGTATCGCCAAAGAATTGTTTCGCTTAAATCAAAATTTACTATTTGATAATTATTAAACGCCAATCAAAATAAATAAAAGTGACTATATATTAAAAAAGTAGTACAAGAATGGTAATAATTTGTGATTGAGAAAATGATAAATAGTAATAATAAATGCTTTGGTTGCAACTTGTTAAGATAATTTGCTAGAGGTCTTGCATTCCTCTAATATTATGGGGACAGTTATGCGCTTAATTTTGATTATAAAAATTTCACGACAGACTTTCCTCCATAAACATTTGAGTCAAATTCAACAAGTGACTCCATGGCTTTTGACTGTTCGAAGCAAATAATTAAAATTACTAAATTAACATTTTATTTAAAATAATATTAAAAAATTTATAAGTGATACATAATCGCTTATTCCTTTTATATACTCCCATCATTTATATTCAAATTTTATGGTAAATGACTCTAAGGGTCCGTTTAGTTGACATGAAATAATTTAATTAAAAAAATATTTATGTGAAATAGAAATACAAGGAGATAAAATGATATAAAAATTTTAAAAAATGTTCTTACTTATTTGAGTAACAGAAGAGTAAAATGAAAATGAAATCTTCGTTCAGGTCATACAACAGCTTTTCTGGCCAATACCCAACTGCAGTTTCTCCCACAAAAAGCCACCAATCTCCATTGCTCAGATCCTTCACCAGAAAGGTTGAGTTGTGAGTACTATGTACATCACATGAGTTATATATACATCATCGTGATGATTTAAATGTATGCCAAGTCGACAATTTGGAAATTTTGATATCTCTCATTAACCAACTTTGATCATGTAATTAATAGGAACAGGTAAATCAGATTTAGGAAAACTGTGAGTAGGGAGCTGATGTCTGTATTAAACAGTACCGAATTTTCACCTAAAACTCTCAAACATATCTTAAGATAATTGGAAGTGTGCTAATCAAGTCGATATTAGAGAGTATAGTACATATGGAGAAAATAAGTGAGATTTTTGTCTTACCAAATTAAATGTGAAAAACACGAAAGTTCCCATGCAGGAGTGCAACATTGCTAGCTACTTTAATAATAGATTCGTAAGGTTGAATTGAGTCAATCATTATAAAAGATTGTGCTGCAGGTCAATAATTTTTTTTCATGGCATTTTGCAGAGCTATAAAATTAAGAGTTTTTGAAGTTAAAATGGACTTTTAAAACTAGACCCTAATGGAGGAATATTTTGCTACATGCTACTGATTAATAAAAAAAGTAATTTTATATGTTATAATATGACCTTGCATAGTAACAACAAAAAAATGGCTATTTGAGTCTAATAATTGATGAATAATGATGAAGGTAATTTTCTTGTTCTACTTCCACCAAATGCATGTTAGGGACATAAATCCTAAATTAAGATTCATTTGATAACAAATAATAAAATTTTGATGGTTCAATCTCATTCCTAATGGCACATTCTTCCTTCCTCCGGAGACCGACAATGCAATATCATTGTACCCGCATTATTCAAACGGAAAATGTGCACACAAGGTAGGTTGTGGTCTTCGAGCTGATATTTATTATCTTTCTGGACCGAGAAAAGGCCTAAAACATTAGAAACAAACATCTTAATTATGAACTTCACCTTAGAGACTTCTAGCCGAATTTCATATTGTGGTTCATTTGTTACAGACATATGGGTGAAGGAAAGCCCGCCCAGAGGTATCTTTGTGGCTACTTGAACAAAGCCCGAGCAACACAAGTTGAAACATCCTGTTCTACCGGCAGCCTGATCGAATGATTGATCGCAGGAAAAATGAGTAAATTTGTAATAACTAAATAATTATAATGATAAATATTATTTATAAGCATTTGAAATTGAAGGGATTATATTGAGCTTACATTCCACAGAACGAATAGTCGACTTCGATCGTCACCATCCATCCTGCTCGAATTTCATCATGATTATTTAGAAGAAACACATTGATACTCAACCAATAGCCAAGTTGCATTTGCAATGACCAAATATTTAATCGTGCTTTGGTCCCATAATATTTTCCAGCATAAACAGTCAGCAATGAATTCTGAAATCAAAATTTCCAAATATGTAATTAAAAGATATATATATATATATTGTATATAATTAAAATGAACTTAAATAGGAAAATATAAAGATATTTAAACTAATTTCTATTGAGCTAGTTAAAAGTATATCAATGCATCATGGAAGGAATGATTAAGATAGTATAAAGAAGAAGTTAGATGAATGAAAAATTTTCTCCTTACGACCCTAATATATTTTTTAGGACAAAAATTCTCAAACTTAGGATCAATGTAAAACCCAAAAAATAACTAAGTTATTTGTTTTAGGGTTTTGTGAATCTTGGAATGAATTTTAAATATTATTAAATTAAATTAATTTTTGGAAATGATATGATAAATTATTAATTATTATTCTTAGGCTTATCGATCTAGTGGTATTTATGGATAGTTTTCAATAAGCTTTATTTATATTAGAGCTAATCATGATCTATATGTGTTTATTAATAGTTTTAATTAATTAATTAATGACATTTTAATCTATTCATTAACTGGTTATAATTAATTAAAGTAATAATGATGACACCTTTATATCTTAGTAAATTTATACGTGTATGTGATCATAGGTTATTAATTAATAATTGATTCACAATTATAATTAATCACTATTGGGTTAATTAAAATATTATAAATTTATGTGTATGAGTGTATTATAACTATTGCATGAATATTTTATTAGTTAAAATAAGATTAGTATTAAATTCTCATTCAGTGTTTACAATCTTTATATTTATGATTTCATTAAAAAAATATAAAGATAAGATCCTTATATGGTTGTATTGGTAAATTAAGGTGTTGATTATTAGAAATAATAGTATAATAATCACAAGTGTTCAATCGTAATAACATGCTTAAAATAAATAAAATTCGAACCTTTACTGAGTTAAATAATTTAAAATAATTTTATAAAGGATATCCTTTACATTTTAATACAAGTTACATTAAATAATTGGATACGACAATCTAACTAATCTTAAGATAATTAATTAGAGTTAGTGAAAAATTAATAAATTATTATTAATAAATATTTAATCTATTATTAATGGAATAAGTAACTGTTATTTCTTAAAAGTAAATAAAGTATGATATTAATTAAAAGTCTAAATGACAACGTAAATTTCTACGACAATATTCTTAATATGATTTCTTTGGTTAAATAGAAAATACACTAATATTAATAATTAAATAAATGCTAGTAAGTTGATAATCATTTTATCATTGGCTAAAGATGAATTGCAATTTGAATAATTAATTTAAAAGGTAAGGTATGACTTAATTGATTGTGTCACATGAATAATTAATTATCTCACCAGATTTGTTGTAAATATTGTAAATTCAAAGTTTAATATATTGTGTGTTGCATGTTTGTTTTGTCGAGTTTTAATCATCATATAATAAAGTCATTTTATTGTATACATTTTTTCTCGTATAAAATTATATATATGTATAATTTTATTGGTTCATTGAGATTAAGATTGTGTATCATAGTTGCGGGGGTCTCATTAGAATTTTATATCCGTATAATTACTCAAAATGCTATATATTCATATTTGACAACTTTGGTAAGCTTGAGCCAACATTTTACTATTTACGCCGAGCGTAATTGGGGTTAAAGAATTGTTTCAGTCTGATACGGGGCTGCACAGTTAAAATTCTTGAAAGATTAAATACCTGCCACATGTTGAAAGGGGTGACAGGGCACAATAGCACTAGACAAATTCATTATATATTTGTGATATCGAGAGGGTGAGTTAATAACAATTATCGGTAACTATAGCTCGTGGGCCATGTAGCATGTGTGCGCATATATGAGATTTTGGTTGGATGGGGTGGCCACCCTTTCTGAGATAATAAGAGCTCAACATAAGCTTATAATCACTAAAAAACTTAATTAATGATATTATGAAATAAATTAACTTGTTTTTTATAATTATATGACATAGTATTTTTATCACTAACGCTAAATTACCTTCATAGGTGTGAACATGTAAAGATAGTGTCGGGATAACTAGAAGACTCTGTTATTAAACTATTTTCTTTTTATTTGTTATTATACTTCTTAGTTGTTTACATAGTAGTGAGATTTTAATTCGTTTTATGGGGTTTTAATTGATTTCGAGCATTGATGATCTTATAATTTATTTAAACGCATAATTCTTTGCATATAAATTTAGTTGACTTTTTTAAAAAAATTTAACATCATGGGTTTATTTATAATGTTGATAAATTAATAGAAAATTAATTGATGAGACACTTACACATACTTTTATTTCCGTACAAAAATATGATAAATAATGTTATCACTGGACTGTACTGCAGGGTTAAATTTTGGAGGTTGGCAAAGTGTTCTTTGGCGGCAACGAGTTCTTCATTGCTAGTTCTACGGATAGGAACTGTTCCCAAGGGCACCCGGTGCCATTCAATACAATCCCATACAGCTTAATATTGTATTCTGAATCATCAACTTGATGAGTTCCTTCTTGAGGAATAATGGTTGGTCCTAACTAAAACACAAAACAATTAACAATAGTTTAGCTAAAACCCAAAACTAATTTAACATTTTTTTAATGTAAAAATCAGCATTAAAAGTATTAATTAAATGTAAACAAATAAAAGGAAAATTATCCAAGATATTGAGAGGAAGGGAAGATTATAGAATCACCTTCCAACTTGTGAATTTTGAGAAGGGGGTGATCAAAAGCAGGCTGCTTGTGAATATCAACACAATCAAATAGATCCCCATACTCTGTCTGCATATTAAGTGCTAATATCAACGTTTTATAATGTGAGATCAGTTCTAACTTGTCAATTAATTATCATATAACACACTAACCTTGATTGTCTTGACTGCTGGCTTGTTCAATATTTTGAGTTGCCTCTTAATATCCTCATGTTGTTCCAGTGGTTTTCTTCCTTCCACAACAAGAAGAATGAAAGAGCAGAGCATATACGTTATTTTGTGCTCGATGAGGAGAGCTACTAATAGATGATACCATAACCATGATTGTTTTTGCATTATATATCACTCCAATTAAGGAGAGAGTCAACCTAGTCAATTGCCTGTTATTAGCTATTGTTAACAACATATTACTTCTTTCCACACAAAAAAATGTTCATCTTTCAATGCTATCTCCAACCAAGGTTCTGTATGTAATAATATATGACTCTAATCCTAGCTTATCATCCTCCTCGTTAGTACAATATTACAATCATCTTAAATGAGTTATTTACTCATGTATAACAATGTAATTTTCCGTAAATTGATCATGTAGATCGTAAATTATTACTCTAATAAAAATAAAAGATAAGATCAGCCCTCCATATTTTTTGCTATTTTCCCCATTTTTTATTGAAAACAAGTCAAATCACGAGGATAGAGACCAAAAAGGTTTGACTTTGTCTCAACTAAACCAAACGATTTTATTGCAATGACTATTTAGACTCCTTAATTTAGGCAGGTAATGTAACGACCCGATTTCCCAGGGTCATGTACAGACTTTGGAAGGGGGAAAACAGACAAATTAATTAGAACTTCGAACCAACCCAATCGAGATACAATTAATAAACGAGGTCCAAGTAAAGCTACCTAATTGAATACGATTATATGTTTCGTCTAGGATGCCAAACTTGGTTAAAATTAATCATTGAATTAAACCGTATCCGGTTTACCGTTAATCCATGGCTGCTGAGCTGCATGCCTTAAACAACGGAAAAAAATCAAGAAAGGGAGGCTTCGGGTCTCCTCGAACTTTTCCCGATAGTTGAGGACTCCATTCTAAATTCAGGGAAGAGATCTTGGGTCAGATTTCTGTTGTAAACGGGCATCCGAACCTAAGTAATGTGAATTGATGTGTGCTATAACACAAACGGAATTACCACCCAACCGAACGACCGACCGAATGTCTGATATTTTATATCAATAATATATTATCTTCAACATTTATAAGGCTAATATTATAGTTTATAAAAAATTTAAAATATAATATACAGTAAAATTAATTAAGTTCATACATAAAATTGATATTTAATATCTTAAATAACAAAAAATGATGTACATAGGATAAAAGTCACTCTTATTATAAGTTAGAAATACTTGAGAGTTAAGACCCAACAATCTCCTGTGTGAAATGACATAAAAAGATGATAAGTAAAGCCAATGATGCAACATTTAAAATTTCAATTATATCGCCAATAGTATATGATCTTTGTTCTGCAAGAAAGCATCTGTTCTCATGCAGATGTGAGTAAACAGTTAATCAGGTGTGCTAGTTTCATTCGTTAATAAGCACCAATGTCTCAGGTAACGAAACATTTTGAAGAAAAAGCACCAACGTCTCAGGTAATGAAACATTTCGAAGAAAAAGCCGATTCGAAAAATACAACTTTAAACAAGCTAAAGTTTGGTATAGAAAAGAACAGGGTAGATTTTATAAATTAATCTCAACAACAGTTTCACCATCCTTCAATCTTTGTATATCTCAATATACAATAATCTTTAAAATTTGGTATTCTCCAGCAATTATCAAAATGCTAAGTACCAAGGGAAGCAAAGAGATAACATCTTAAGTAGGATACACAAATTTAGAATGTGTTTAATATGATCTGCTCTCACAGTACTGCCATTGTGCTTGTCAACATTCAGCATAATTAGTTGAAAATGTAAGAGTTTACATAGTGAGAAACAACTTAAACGAATTACCATTCTTAATTTCATCAATAAGGTCATCCCCACTAACAATGTCAGCTCCAGTAAGAAACCAGCTAATAAAGTCACACAAACATAGTAATTCTAACCCCTGAAAAAGCCAAAACCCATTTTCAAATGTCAAAATTAAGCATCACCAATAACTAGTACTAATGATAATGGACAAACACAAATTTCCCATAGATCACACAAGTGAATTAACACACTCAATTACAACAAGACAAGCAACTACTCCCATAGCAAAACAACCAGCTAATGCATGCAAACAAACACATGAGCAAGCTCAATCAAAGTCAACAAGACACAATAGAGGAAAGAAACACAGACCTCTCCTAGAGAGCTCAGAGGTGGAGAAGGCACTAGCAGTGATTATAGACATGAAGATGTTGGAATATTATCTTCATCAACATAATCATCAATATCTTCCCATTCTTCTATATTCATTGTTCCAAATAAATTTGATGATGAACTTTGTTGTTTCCCTATAAGTAACAAATATAGTAAGAAAAATATATATGTAAAAAAATACATCAAAAATAGAAAATGAATGGATATAAAATATGGATTACCTTCATATTCACTCCTCAACCAATTTTGGGCACATATCAAAGCTTCAAGTGTTTTTAGGCTCAAACTATTCCTACTTGAGCCAATTGTTTGTTTTCTAATACTAAATGCGGATTTGGAGGCGACAGTTGACATAGGAATGGCTAAAACATCTTAAGTATTTTTTCCCAAAATAGGATATTTTACTATGTTCAATCTCCACCATGACAATATATCAAATTGCTCATCTGCTCCATCCACAAAAGGAATAGTTAGTTCATCAAAATAATTCTCTTAATCAGTTCGTGTTGGCTCCTTTGATGAACATTCCATAATCAACTTACTTACTCATTGCAATCTCCCACTTAAGCCTCCAATAGGACGAATATTTGATGAACTTTCAATTTCAATAATGGGCTTATTTGACATACATCTAACTCTAGATTTCATAACACTTGAATAAACATTATACATGTTTGTCAAATATTGTTTCACTTTTGTGACCATATCGTCTCCCTCTTCCTTATAAATCGTGTGAAAATAGTATACAACAAAAGTCATTTTTGATCTAGGGTCCAAAATCAAAGCAACTGCCAATAACATATTTGCTTCTTTCCAATATTCATCAAACTTTTTCAACATTGCATTTCCTGTTGATGACATCAAATATGATTCACTACTACACCATTCCATCAATTGAAGCTTGAGCTCACAAATCATGTTGAAAAAAATATTTGATGTAGGATACTTAGTGCCGGAAAAAATTTCGGTTAACTCATAAAATGGAGCCAAACATTCATGTATCACTCTTAAATCTTCCCATTCATCCTCAAAAGGACATATAAAATTCACATCAAAGCAATTATAACGTTCAAAAACATCTTTGAAATCTAAAGCCACACCAATCATTTTGTAAGTAGAATTCCACCTAGTTTTCACATTAAGCACTAAAGAATGTTTAGGTACATTCAATTGATTTGCATATTTGTAGAAACAATCACTCTTTATAGTTGAACCTTTAATATATTTCACACATTCATGAACCTTCTCTATAGACTTAGCAGTCTCATTCAACCCATCTTGAACAATTAAGTTCAAAACATGAGCACAACATCTCACGTGAAAGCAATCACCAGCAAAATTTGGACTTCTACTTGAGAAAAAAGACGTCATTTCTTTGGCTGCTCCATCATTTGCACTGGCACTATCAAATGCAACCGTAAAAACCTTTTTATCAAGTTGCCACTCACAAATTTTATTAATAAGACACTTAGCTATGCATTTTTTAGTATGCCGACTTTCAACTTTGGCAAAATTTAATATTTTTTTGCAATTTCCAATTTTCATCAATAAAATGAGCTGTCAAAACAATATAAGCAATATTCTAGTGAAGATGTCCAAATATCACTGGTAAAACTAATTTGACTCTTAACTTTTTCCAAAATGTCAAACACATTTTTTTCTCCTTTTCATAAATTCGAAGATAATCTTTTGTAGTTGTTCTCCTAGAAACCATCACAAATTGTGGTTGCAAGTTACTAACCCACCTTCTAAATCCTTCATGTTCCACAATTGAAAATGAATACTCGTGCAAGATAATTGCCTCGGCCAACTCTAATCTACCCTTCCTTGATCAAATTTCCAAACTTCTATTTTATTGTCTCCATCGTTTTTCACTCCCATCTTGAAAATTTGTTGCCCAATATCACCACTTATATTTTTTGTCCTCTTCATTTTAAAATTAGGGCATCTCCCTTCAACATGCCTCCATAAATGAGTAGTTCCATAACTTCCGGCTCCCTCAAACTTCTTTTCACAATAATGACAAATAGCAAATGTTCCATTCTTCTCATATTTCTTATCAAAATAGGCCCAAACACCGGATGCCATTTTTCTTTTTTTGATAATGCACCATCCAGAGATTCTCCTTCTTTAGCAATCAAATTTTTGCTATCTTTTCCATCTCCACTTTGTTTATTTACATTTAGTAATGAACTTGCATGATCCAACTATGAAAAAAAATCAAATTATAAATATAAAATGTCATAGCTAGTGTAAATCAATTCTATTTATAAAAGTGGTATCAACAAATATTATTAATTGACACTTTGATAGTACCTATTCCTTCCAAGATGTAAACTTCCTTCATCAAACAATTGCATAAATTTTTATACCTCAAACACTGAACAAATCGTTAGTATAAATTTTTTTTGCATTATCATTCAAGTATAAATAATCTAACCTTATAAAATAATAAGAATTAATCCTAGATATAAAATAAACTAAACTTAGGATAAATCAAGAGATGATACACACGGTGGCAGCGGGCGGCGGT